>JAJJMC010009453.1:2386909-2573415 GCA_023531435.1 Papaver californicum | reverse complement strand
CGATTATCGATTTATTATGTGTACATTTCTCCAGTTCTGAAAAGAGAAAACCATAACAAGTGCCAGAATCAGGACACTGTCTCTGCTCTGAAATATGTTGAGTAATATATTGTTGTTGAGTATGGTGAACCACTTATGTTAGAAAGCATGCATAGCATTGTTGACCATTGAATTGATCCATTTTCCTTTATGTTCCGCGTAATTCTGTCTGTAATGCGTGAAGTAATTTTAAATTTTAATCTAAGCCACTTTTCTAGGACTTCCCAAAGCTGGAAACCTTATGGGTTACAGGGTTGAATGTTGCATACTGGTTAAGTAAGAAAATATTTGGCCGTGAAAGTTTGAGTTCTCAGAAGGATCTTCTAGGTTAACTTTTCATATGTTGTGAATCTTCTGAAGATACTTTTGAAAAAGAACAGTTAGTATTTTGTGGTTTGTTTTTTTCTCTAAATGAACCTTGTATTTTGAGGTGGTTGCTTCATTGTACTTACTTTTTGTTGCTTATGCAGAAAGCTATTTGTTGGCATTATGCGAAATGGACAGGGATGAAGAGCTTGTGAAATTGTTAAGTGTTATCGATGTATCAAAAGTTTCATCACAAGACTACTTATCAAATATTTTTGAGTCTCTGGGAAAGCGCGAGTTGAAAAGCTTTGCAGAGAAATTCATTTTGGCACTAAAAGCCTCCAATATGTTCATCATTCTTTCATGGTATTCGATTATCGATTTATTATGTGTACCTTTCTCCAGTTCTGAAAAGAGAAAACCATAACAAGTGCCAGAATCAGGACACTGTCTCTGCTCTGAAATATGTTGAGTAATATATTGTTGTTGAGTATGGTGAACCACTTATGTTAGAAAGCATGCATAGCATTGCTTGACCATTGAATTGATCCTGATTGACTCCAGGGAGGAGATTTACTCAGAGTCAAGTTCAATCAGGAGAGAGACCCAAGGCGGGTAAGACGCCAAGTTCACTGGGCATCTTAGCGGCTCACCTGTTCGATCTCTAGAAACTTGGTCTATAACATCTCAACCACAATGAAATTCATGACTTGTAAATCTTGTTGTAATAGCGCTAAGGCTTGCTTACTTGATGAATGGTGTAATCCTTAAACTTTGAAGTCTATTTTGGTCTGTAGAAATACAGATACTTTGGGCATATGCATAACTATGTGGTAACCTTACAATTGCGGAAGCAACAGAGGAAAAACTATCACACTTCATATACAGCTACGCAATTAGCATCCCAGTGTTAGTGGTAAGAACGTAAGGATTTCTTTATGTACAATAATGGCAATAGTTCTATTGTAACTACTATGTGATGCATTTCCGATTGGAATAGAGTGGGGATACACATTTTGCTTGGTACCCTTGACCCTATCCTTTCCTTGTTGTCACCTGGAACTTTTCATGTATTAGGTCGTAACTTTGGTAGACTGTTCTTTAGTAAATTTACTGTCTATACAATTCTAATCTGGTAATTTTGAAGCTACTACTTTTTTTCTTTCTTTTTTGTATAAGCCGCTAACAATCTGCAATCTTACTACTATATGAAGGTTGAGGACGCCATATCTGAATTCGAGAAGCTGCACGAGAAGTTTCATGTTCCACCCTCATCCTTATCATATGGGGAGCTTTTCAGATACTGTTGTGAATTTCGTGAGGTATGAATCTATAAATTTAGAGTATGCTCATGTCCTACATCCTTCTCCTGCTTTCTGATTTTAAAGTATGAAATATTGAAATTTCTATCCTTTCCAGAATATTAGAGTATCACTTTACTGATTTTAGTGTTTACATCTTTCTGTTTTATTCTTTTTTTCTTGGAGAATGGAAAAATATTATACTCACATCCTTTCTCTACCATAGCTTACAACAATGTTAGAATAAGAATGTAGCACAGGTTAATAGATAATCGTTCAGAACGGTGACCAATAACTTTGTCATGGTGACACTTCAAATAGCTTTAATTTTTTATGGAGTTCTTAGACATCACTTTGTCAACCTTATGTCTGGATGAAATTGAAAATTAAGTCTTTTAGGCTCTAGCAAAGATAAGGAATAGCTAAAAATGAGGAAAATTGGGAATATTCGGTGATCTGAGATTCTTTCATACAAAATGTTTCAGTAGGTTGGGTAAAGGGAGAGGCTCCAATTTAAGCACATATGAATCATTATGGCACTTTTTGCTTTTAAATTTACAGTTCATGTGCTCAAAGGCTCTATTAACGCTTTACATCCCTCTTGATCATTAATGCTTAACTTCTGCTTGGTTAAGGAAATGGTCCAGATGGAGATGGTCAAAGTGATCGCCGTGCAAACATATTCAATAACCTGATTTTGCAATAACTGTTTTTTATTCTATGTTTTGTAGTAACTTCTGATCTTTTTCATTACTTTATGAACCATATCAGTAATGTACGAGCTTATTCTTCTCGATACTCTCGCAGGTGCATGCAGCCCTTGATATTGTTGATAAAATGGATGAATTGGACTTCCCTCTCTATCTTGAAAAATTCCATCAACTTTTAGATGCAGTTGAGGAGAGCCGTGAGCTTGATTTGGTATCTCTAACTCCTTTTTAGAATCTTTAATCTTGGTTTTGGATGACTGCGGTGTCCCTCAGGAAAAATGATAAATGCTACTGTAATGTAGAAAATTTATTTGTCAAACCTACAAAACCACCAGCCACCATGAATAGTGTAGGCGTAGGATCCACTTGAGCATGGGATCCACCTGATGGTTAGTGGATGGGTGTTATGTCAATTTGACTTACCAGTTTCCATCTTACCCTAGCATTGCTCTTTTAAACATGCTGATATGGAGGTGTATCATTAGGTATATGAAATTGCAATTTGGAAGTATCACTCAAAAACATAAAAGTCGTTGCAGAACAATGGTTTGCTGCATGTTGATGGGAAATTAGAAACATCCTTCTCGGATTAATGGCGGGGTTCTCTGTCCCTCCTCTGTATACAAACACTCATGCACACTCATATGAAGTATTTCTTATCCTAAGTTTTAATGTCAGAAGATACTTACGTTGAAACTTTAGGATACAAAATTTCACTGAATCCTTTATTCAATTTTTGCAGCTTTCAGTGATGAATTTACGTCCACTATATTTGAGATTACTGTGTATAAATTCCCTTTCATTATGTCAGAGAATTTGAAATAGGCAAACCATATTTTCTGAATATGATATGTATCAGGAAGGTTCCTTGGTGATAGGTAGCAAATTACCGAGTACAATATGATGCATCGTTAAAAATAATAATCTGATATATCTGAAACATATACATGCAGGTTTCTCTCATCTAGGTATATTTGATATGCTTTAATCAAATTCAACAACTCTGATAGATGTATTAGATTTCAAGGTGTGAAATGCATGTCTGTGGATGCAAGTGAACAAGTCAAACATACATGGTCAGGCTAGGTATAGCCATGTATGTTTTTGCGTCTGTGGATGCAAACTTACTTCATTATTATAATGTTACTCAAAGTCTTCCTATTTCGTTTCACACCTTTATATTCCTAGCATGGGTGCTTTAGAGAAAACTTTGCATTCATTCATACACTTCGGTATATTTGACAATATTTTTAATATGTTCTTCGGGTTGTCTAGTATATGTATGTCTGCTAGGGTGTTGTTTTGTTTTAATTTGTGGACTCTACTCTTCTTTTTCTGTAGAGTTTTTTTTCCTTGATAAGCAGATTAGTTTGGTATAGTCCAGATGGTAGAAGAAAGAAAATTAATTGGAAAAGAAAGAATACGAAGAAATGCATAAAAGCTACCAAAAGGGGTGAAGAAAAGAGGAACCAAGTCAATAAATACGACAAAAAAGTATTCCAATAAAAACCTGGTTTAAGGGGCTTTTTATATAATCTAAAAAAGTTTGCTAGTGGATGGTATAAGTTCACACGTCTACCATATGCAAAGTTTGCCTCAAGATGAAGCCAGTTCTTCTAAAAAAAAATCAAAATTATGAAGCTTGTTTGTGAGAAATCCATTTTCTGCAACTTGACTTAACTTGTGCTATGATTTATCTCCTTAGGTTCGTCCAGTATATTCACGGATTTGTCGCCGTAACTTGAAGCCAAGTTCCGGAACGTTTAGGAGGATGATAAATTTGTTGGTTAGAATGAAAGATGTAAGTATCTAGTTCCTAGTTTGAATATACACCTTTTGAACAACTGCTCTTGACAAAAATAGTCACTCATTTTTTTGTTTGATTCAGTTTGAAGGTGCTTACAACATGCTAAGTGATATGGAAGAAATGGACATAAGGCCTGTGACAGTTATGTACAATGCTATAATGGCAGGATACTTCAGGGAGGCAAGTAATTTTACAACTTCTTCTTTTTAGAGGGGATGTTGCAACAGTAGGATTTTATTATAATAAGATAATCATTCCACTTGGATGGCCAATATATGTTGCAGTTAGACACTCCAAGGAAGCACGGACACGCCTAGAATAGTTTTGTGTCCGTGTCTGATGCGTTTCAGACGCACGGACACACATGTCTTGGTCGGGCACACCGTGAACGAATTGTGCATGCATTTTATACATAATTTTGTATAAATATGTGCTATTAATGTTCAGATACTAGACATATAAGGCTTTATATTAATATTTATGGTTATCTCTTCATAAAATTTCTATATGCAGATAACTTGTTATGATTCGTTCATAGTATAGGTAAAATATCACTCATTCATTAACGTGTCTGTGTCTTATTTTTTTCAAAAATTGCCATGTCTTCGTGTTTGCGTTGTGTGTCGTGTCTGCGTCAATGCTACCCAGGGCACTGGTATCTTTTAAGTGTCTCAATCATTACTAGAGCCCTGTGTTTGACTGCAAACATTCCC
The DNA here is from genome assembly GCA_023531435.1 of Papaver californicum. Taxonomy (NCBI): domain Eukaryota; kingdom Viridiplantae; phylum Streptophyta; class Magnoliopsida; order Ranunculales; family Papaveraceae; genus Papaver; species Papaver californicum. The sequence goes on along the minus strand of JAJJMC010009453.1, from coordinate 2,568,539 downwards.
TGTCTAGAAGTGTTTGTATCAGTAACATCGGTAGACTTTATAGTCACCTCTTGTTGAACCATACTATTTGATGGCTTACCTAGTTTTACATTTAATTGAGGTTTTCTTTCATGTCTCGCCATGCATTATATTACAAATACCCAGTGTTACGGAATAGTCTATGCTTGGTTTCCCATTTAACAAGCTTAAAATGACATGGTCTAGTTTTGTGACTGGCTGTATATTTTCACTTTCCTTGCATTATCTTTGTACTTCATTTATTCTACTTGAGTCTCTTACTCGTTGCTGGTATAAACTCATCCAGAGAAACATTCGTGGTGGGTTGATGGTTCTCAACCAGATGAAAAATGCAGAAATAAAACCAGATTCTCTGACATACAGCTATATAATAGCCAATTGTGAATCTGAAGAGGATCTTGTCAAGGTATATTTCTACAATGGATCTGTTTCATGCAACTGTTTTTATCCTTGGAAAAAGAAAGTTGCTTCCATGTTAAAAGCACTAGAATGTGCAATGTGCAAACGCTACAATGAGAAGTTGTTTGTTGAACTACCTGTAGTACTACAAGGAAATGCAATCTTCTAGTATTCAGCTTACAAAGCCGGTTTACATGGCAATTATAAACGCACATGCAAAGCTTGGGCAGTTTGAGAAGGCAAAGAAGGTAAATATCATTTGATTTACTATATGTATCACCATCATCTCTGCTACGACTACTTCACCCATACTTTGTGCCTCTATCACGTAATCGACAATTTGAGAATGATCTCAAAGTAATGATTTTTGTTATTAGGTAGTCACTGAGCTAGTGCCACCACAGTGCATAAATGAAGTTAAGAGTGTGCTTGTATCAGCTCTTGCAAGTAATGGACAATTTTCAGATGCACTTCAACTATATAAAGAAATCAAACAGACTGGATCACGAGTAGAGCCAAAGGCTATTTTAAGCCTATTTGTAAGCTTCTGTTTTCGTTTTTTGGCCACATTCTGTTTTTTGGCTGATGCATTAAATGAGACTTTGATTTATTATTATTACTATTGCAGGACTATTTTCAATCTGATGGAGAGTTAGATAGATTGATGGTGCTGCTTGGGGAGTTGAATGATCCAGACTATTGGTTTGATGGCTGTGGAAGGGTCATCCTATATTGTGTTCGACACAACCTTCTCAGGTTTGCGTACATTATTGTATTCTTTTTCATTTTACTTATTAATGTTTTATTTCACTTGCAGTTATGGTTTTTTCTGGTTAGTTCTGCGGTTGACTTGCTCAAAAAACTGAAAGACAAAGATGAGCTGTCTACATATGCTGTTGTCAATCAGGTTCTTGTCTCACTTTTTCCTTGAGGATATTGTGCAGTATCTGTCTATTTTTTTAGCAAATAAGATAACCGTTTTTTCAACACAATATTCGAATGTAGGCCTTTGCCTATCTTTCAGAGGCAGAACCTACAGCTGTAGAGGTTGGACTCGATTTTCTAAGAGCTATTAAGGAAGATGTTGATTTACATCCTTCCCGCACTAGCCTTGATTTTCTTCTCTCTGCTTGTGCAAGTGCCAAGGATGCCAAGCGTGCTTGGTTAATCTGGGAAGAATATCAGAAAGCTGGTCTCCTTTACAATGTATTATCTTACTTAAGGTCAGCAAAATACTTCACGTATGGTCGGTTCTACTTTTTTGTTGTCATTTCTGTATTAAGATAACGTAGTTTACACATCTAATAGCTTTATACTTCACACTGAACGAATCCAGTTAAATACCAACTGAAGTTTTTGTTCCAAGTCTCAGGCCAGGTATGAGTTCTTTGTCATTCCTGTTTTAACTGAATTTGATTTTTGAATGACTAATTCAGGATGTATCAAGTCCTTTTGATTTGTGGAGATTTTGAGGCTACAAACGTTATGTTGAAGAATATAGCTAAAGATGACCCGCATGTCCGATGCATCATCCAGAGATCTGCAGCGATTTTTGGACCTTCCAAATGTAAGAGTTCCAAGAAGAAAAAGAAGAAAAGCATTGCAAGTGTCATGTAATATTGATTTGATGGTTGAACTGCATCCTTCACTCATATTTAACAAGAGCAAATATGTAATTATGATTTTTCATCTTTATTAACTCTTGTTATTCATACATGACCACTGTAATCTGAACTGCGGAAATGGAAATCAATACTTGTAACAAAATGGAGTGGCACCAACCAAACCCAACTACTTTAGTTTGATAACCGGTTGGACCTTAACCTATGGAACTAAGGCAAACCGTAATGTGAAAGCAATACTCATCTCCAACGCCAAAACGGAAGGTGGTCAGTCCTGAAGGGAGATAATCTTCACTTCAGATCTCCTGGTTTTTCAGTGAAATCCCTGATATGTAGATTCACTTTAGATCACAGGATTTTTCGGGGATATGTAGATTTGGAATGGTAAATGCAACTTGTTCAACTTCAATATACTGGGCATAGAACTCTTTAGTAATCCTTCATTATACTTATTACTACAGTATTAGTAAGAGGTATTGATACTGGAGCGATTTTTTTTTAACGGGTCGGTGCCCAGTGGTTTTGTTGAGTTGTCAATGCAGATGTCATTGTAGTGTAATGGTAAAGTTGTTGTTGGGTGATGATACCATCGACTTCAAATTTGAAACTCGCTAGCATTGGAATAGTAAATATAGGACCTTATGCCTAAAAAATTATCTCTAACAATAGAGGATTTTAATCCTTAGTCTTTCAAAGTGGATAATTTTAAAAATACAAAATTAAAAATTGAAAACTAAAATTAAAAAAAAAATACACCTGCCAAAAAAATCTGAAAACTAAAATTAGGAGGTATTATGCTTGTAAAAAAAAATCCTGCTAAAATTGTTAACCAACAAATACATGATAAGATAAAGATCGGATCATTATCAATACTTATAACTGATCCAACGGTTAAGATACATTTCCCATTTGGTAGTGGTGCCAGAATATCTCCCCCTTCATAGTTTAATATTCCATCTACATTTTTTAAATCCGACGGCTACGGTTTATTGTCTATTCAGTACCCTCTCTTGCGTTATCAGTTTGCGTAAAATTCCGGTTCAATGTCATCCCCAGTTTCCGTCGTTCTGCAGTCTTTCTCCATCACTTTCCACACGGCGTGCATTAGTTCTTAGGTCTAGAGTTTCTGTTTCCTTCCCAGTTTGAATGATCGATGTTAGAAGTTTCGTATGATGTTTTCAGAAACAAAATTGAGTCTTGATCGAAAACTGTTTTTTTCTTTTTTTCATTCGTTTTTTTTTTATTGTTCAGGGTTCGGGATGACCCTGAAGGGGGTTTGAGTAACTTTTGCATATCTAATGGTATACCAACTTGATTTTGATTCCCATTAGAAGCCATAACAAATCGAATGCAGTAAATCTGGAAATATAGAGTTAAATCTCGATACCGAAGATTTGATTTGCAACTACAAGTAAAGAGAGAAGAGAAAAGAAAATAAAAGAAGCTTACGAGATCGAGATGTGAGGTTTTGAGCAGTAAAGGGGGATCTGATTGATGAATTCGAAGCATCCACCAAAAACCCTTATTACTCTTCTCTCTATGAACTGGAAGAAGTTTTTACATAGCGGATTTAGGGTTTTTGATTTAGGGGTTGCGGCGATGACTCCATAATATTCAAGCTCGACAGACCGGTTTGCAGATTTTTCTCAGTCGAGGAAATTTTTGCGTGTCGATAACCCGTTGTTCTGAGCAATCTCTTCTTTATCAATTCTCAATCTGTTTTTACAAATCTGTACAAATCTTGATTATGTTCCAACGATTGTTTTTCTTAATATTTGGATGTATTGTTGTAGATTTTTGTTGCTACCATCCATCTCAGGTAAATCCCTAGATTACACTGAATTACTCATCTTATGTTGTTTTTTATGGTGATAATCATTGTGATAATTATTTATTTTGCTAAATTTTCATTTTCATTTTAAATTATGGGTTTTTCTTAGTTTCTGCAGTTAAACTAATATGTTGATTTTTTATAAGATTGATTGAGGTGAATTTTGAATTTATCTATTTTTATTTCTCTGTACAGGATTCAGTGTTTCCGCATTCTTTGATCGGTGAAATTGGGGGTGGTTTTGTTGTGAAAATGCTTGAAGATGAGATGATGGCATGATCATGTTGTTTGAGCTCACAAAGGTAAGTTGTCATTTTAGATTACTTGATTTCTCTCTTATTTCTAGGTGCAGGGGTGTTCTTCTATCGTTTTTAAACCCGAGTTCCACCATATAAGCCATTTGAATGTTGTGAGGTAGTATATAAAGGCCTTATGTTTGTTTTGCATTAGGTTTAAGTTTTACTACTCTTTGTTCTTTGCATTAGGAAATTGGGAATTCCAAGATTTGTATGATTTATGTGCTTAATTATTGTATTTGTTCCTATAGTGTGGAACTCTTAGTTGTTCTCTCGATGCCCATACAACATAATTGAAAACTGCTGCTTATATAGCATTAGATGAGCTGACATCCAAGGTCCTATTAAATACTACCTCCGTTTCTGGAAAAGTGTTACTATCACTTTTTTATTTTAGCCTAAAAATAGACCAAATTAAAAAAGTGATAGTAACTCTTTTCCAGAAACGGAGGGAGTATTAAACTTTCATTATACGGGAGGTTCTGCACCCGGGAATTCTCTCAACTTCAAACTGCAGCCTACACAGGAAGCTTATAAAGTTCCATTATCCCCAGTGTTGTTGGCTTCAGATCCTGCTTTGTCAAAGCATTTGGGCAGTGTAAACATCTCTTACTTTTATTCTTTGATTCAGTTCCTTAATAATGAGTACTGATGTTCAGTTTCATGCCTATCTCTATTTTGTAGGTTATTATTTTAAACATGATCGATGTAGTCTCACTAAACTTATCTATATTAATTACTATCTCTAATAATTATGCCAATCTCTATTTTCATGCTTATAGATACATGTAGTTATGTATCTTACAATTTTGACCAATCTCACCAGGTTCCAAAAACTCCCAATAAGTTGACATCTTTCTGTAAGCGTGGACAAATTGGTTCATTGAGTGGTTGCTTCAAACTGTCGTAATAAGTCAGTTTCAGATATCCAAATATCAGGTACATCTTACTTCTATAAACTGCCGTATCGAGTAGTTAGGCTCTAATTACTAAAGCAATAACAATCCCCTGGACTTTTGTTTTTTAAAGGTTTCCCATATTTCTTGAACTTTTGTTTATAAAAATCTTTATGGACTTTGAAACTTTAAAACTCTAAGCAATATGTGCACACAAAAGTAGGGAAATCATTATGGACCTTTAAAACGATTATTCATCTTTATGGACCTAAATATCCTATAAAGTTGTAAGACATATCTTAAGCTGCACTGAGAAAGGGCGATAAGTATATTATTCTGTGGTGATTTCTTTAGCTTTTTCAAGGTTTCTAAAACTCTAAGCAATATGAGCACACAAAAACAGGGAAAATGTTATGGACCTCTAAAACTATATTAGATACAACTCATTCATACAAGCTTGCGGATGTTCCTGCATACCTCCCATGTCAGTATGTAGATCCATAGTGTGTTGCCGTTGCATATGGTGGTGGATTTCAACAGGTGGGTTACTTTGTTGGTGTTAATTTTATCCAGTGTTATACATATGGTGCTTTCTCACCCTTTTTTCCCACTCTATGGTTGTAGGTGTCAGTTTGTACCACAAATGATATTTCTTAACAGTTTATTCAGATACTGTGTATTTCTCATTGTCATCAAGTGGTGCACAAGGTCTCTGGCTGGCCTTTATCATGTGATTTCCTACATGTTCTCAGTGCAACCAAGGATCTCGGCGAAAATTAGTTGTTTCCTTGTCAGAAAATCCTGCATGTTCAATCTCACACTCTTCTCACTTATTCTTACAAAATAAAGATATTGATACTTAAGGAATATGTGTCCATACTTATCATTATGTTCAGTGGAATTAAATTTTTTTTGCAAATTAAATTTTTTTTGGTTGTTGTTGTCGTTCCTTGGATGCTCTTATAAAACCCTTTTCGTTTTGAGAAAATGTCATTCTGAGATATACCAAATGGGAATATTAAATTACAGTACCACAGATATTTCTCTAGATGGTAGTTACTCTTTTCATTACTTCTCATTACCCTTTTCATAGGGTCCTCATTAAGCAAATGTATTATGATATATGATAAAAAAAAACTTATATATGTTGCTGAAACAGTTCGGCTTACTCGAGAGTTCTCAATTGTCTTCTAATGGAAATTACTTCTCCCGGTCAATCTTATAGTTCTAACAAAGAAGTTTTGAAGTGGTAGTGCCTATTCAGGTTGGAATAAATACCTAAGATATTCAACTCAAGATGACGGGAAGCACTAAGAATGCAGATGCTTGAAATAAATCAAAGGAGGTCTAGAAACTTACCAACTGCATTATGCATAAACTTACCAACTGTATTATGCTATGTCTATGTGTACTTTACTGTGTTTGGGTCTTCTGTGGTCTGTTCACAAAATCCGTTAAATATTGGTAATACTTGCATTGAGATCATATAACCTTCTTCTACTTATGGAGCTTAGCATTGCTACGCCAGGATAGAATATTCTGGCGGCTTAGAGTGAAGTATCACACCTATACAGCCCTCTGATAGACACATTTTAGTGTCTAGTTTGCACCTTAGTTTCTATTAAGTTAGTATTCGATTTTGCAAATATTACGCGTTTTTATGCTTTTGTAGGTACATTTGAAGAATAAAGATTTGTGGAAAAATCGGCTTAAAAAGTGATAAAGGCACCCAGGGATAAGTGTTATTTGGCACCCTAGAAGTGGATAAGGGTACCCTCGAGTCAACTCGGTCAAAATCGGGTCAAACCCGAGTCAAATCGGTCAACCCGAGTTGACCAAGTCAAGCCAGTCACGGGATCGGACGGAATGCAACTGTACACTTTGATTCATGAAATTTTTGGAATATTTTGCTCCCAAATTGATACACAATATACTAGAGGTCCATACAAGATTAAACACGTGAAGAATTAGAGGTTTACGCCAGAAAAATAGCCCCAAATCCGAATTTGGTCGGAAAAAGGGAGTTATACTTTGATTCGGATTTGGGAGGATTTGGATGTGTTTTAAAGAGTTCTATTAGGTTTAGAAGACTCACAAGGATCCCTAGAGCCTATATATACCAAGAGAAGCCAAGAAGAACGTGGAGAATAGCTTAGAATTGAAGTTTCGGAGTCGCCGGAATTGTGACCGGAATACCCACGATCCGGCCACTGCTGCTGTCGCCGGTGACCGTGTTCTTCAACTTGTCGCTGCCGAAGAAGAAGACACAACAACTCTTATAAGTGTTGCTGTTCTGTTGCCTTAAATTTCAAATTTCTTTCCCTCTTTTCTTTGCTTTAGCCTTCTGTAACGGCTGAACCTTATTCTGTAACACTTATAAACGCGTCTGTTCAGCTGTTGCACTATTATTCAACCTTGTAATCAATATTTTGAGCAATGAAAAGATCTTTTGAGCAAGTTTTCTTCACCATGAGCTAAGTCTATTTACTGGGATGATGGAGGAGGTTTTTCTCTCAATTTTATGTGGTAAGTCTATTTTTAATTAATTAATTATAATTCTTTACTTGTTAAAATTGCATAGTTTCGTAATAGAAAAACGGTTTTCATTCAGTAGTGGTGTTTTTGTTTGATGGGTCATGCTGGGTTAATGACCTCTGATGTCCCATGCTTATGATTTACCTCTACTTGTTTGCATAAAAACCTATTTTTGGCAATATTTGAGCTTAATTTATTTAAAAGAATTACCCGATTAATCACATAAATTGTTAGAAATAACTGAATCTTGATTCCTGGTTTTCTCCATATTTTCTAAAAATCATATCTAGTTTATTTTCCTGATTTTTATTAGTTTATATTAAGTCCTATATTTTCTAAAATCATTACCTTCACAAGTTCGAGAATCGAACCTCTTTTTACCACTATATAAAATCACATCACCCTCATGTTTCAGTTGCGGCTACCTTTCTTATTCTTGCATAGCTGATTTTTTTAAACTTTCATAGAGACTAACCACAATCACTTAACTGCAGCTACGAGGAAAATCTTTGTTCAGGAATGTGTGAATTGACGAAATAATGAATATTGGATTGGCTACTAAATATTAAATCCAAAGAAAGAAATATGAGCCAGGTATGTGCAAAGGTAAATATTGTGTTGCTTTCCTCGGCTTCTAGGTGTTAGCATCATTTTAGTATCAATCTTACCATGCTAAGAAGATACTGTCAAGGTTTAAAATATGATATCTTAAAGCTCCCTAATAACCAAGTAAACTTTAAAATTTAACATTTAAAGTCAGCTTCATAAGAAGACATAGTTATCACCAATCTATAACAACATACTTTGAGATAAATCGGAAACCCAAATAGCCAAGCCAACTAAGATTATAACAATCTCAAAGTTTCCTATGTACGGCATAAGGTATAATTATATAAAGAGAGAGGAGGCAGCAACGTTAGATTACGAAGGAGGTGGTAATTTACTAAATCTATATGTAAATTACAACCAAAGAGATGCAACATCCACCATAAGCAAACGAAAATGGATGTCTGAAATTTTCTTCATTCTTATATAAAAAAAGTCTCATTCTTATGTTGTTGTAATATTCTCCCAGTTTCAGAATTGTCTTAGTACAATTCCTGCATTTATTTTGGAATCTGATTGAAGTTAAAATGAATGTTTTCAATTTATAGGTGAACTATATCAATGCTTATGCAACATCAACATTTGCAGGAGACTTAGAAGAGGTTAATGCCATCAAGAAGGTCTGTAAGAACACATCTGACATCAAGGTGAACAACACTAAGGCAAACTCATTCTTTGGCTCAGACACTTTACTTTTTAAGACAAATATTCTCTAGCCATACTTATGTTGGTGTCGTGATTTTCTAGATACTACAAAGAACAACGATAACTGTGAGACCTTGAACTTTCAGACTATCTTAATTCTCATGGGGCGCCTTTATAAGTTTTGGGTGTTTAAGTTTAATGCATGGATGGTGCCCGTCCAAACTTAAGGTATGGTTGCCTTAATAGATTTATTTACATGCATGAAAGACACATTTCCCACATAAAGGGCGTCAGTATCTCTTTTTAATAGATCTGTAAGCCCTTGATATGCAATATTTTTCATCTAACACTAGTTAGGGTGTTGGGGAAAAATCACCATTACCATTTCTCCCTCACACCCACTATACTACGGCAGCAGTGCTTCCCTTGCGATGTCTATACTGCAAAAATTATACCATCTCGCTATTCTCTTTAATGCCAATCACCCATTTACATCTATTTACCTATCAACTCCTATTTTGACCAATACATAGAAGTTGATATATAAATGGGAATGCTTGATATATTGAAAACAAGTCCAGTTGGAGGGACAAGTCACAGTAGTAGTGTTGTTGTTCTTTTGTTTTTAATTTCATCAAGTGGTGTGAATGATTTTGTAAGAATCCAGGGAAATAGAAAAGGGTCTTTCCATTTTCTCAAATCGGTGTTTTTCATTTTTACTGTGCATGAGTTGTAATGTTGTATGATTATATTTATAGAATTTGGTACATGGAGATCGGGTAATATTTTGATATGGATTTGGTTTGGTTTTGGATGAATGATCAGCAAGAATGCAGTTCTTTCAAGCTAAGAAAAACAGCTAGGAAAATGATGTTGCTGTCAACTTTTGTGGATGGATGGTTATGGCTTGAAGCATATTTTAGTCCTTGTTTGATTAGAAAAGTTGGGTTGTCGTAGAAATTGACATTTGCTGTAGGGGAGGATCTATGTGAGGACCTGAAACAAAGAGTGGGAAGACACCTCTTGCAAGTGCTAGACTACACATCAATTGTTTGTTTAAAGTCCTGTAAGAAGAGAAAAACGGGTACAATCTTTCATTGCTTTCTTTAAGTATTTCAGTTATAATATGGGTGATACAGCTTGATGTGTAGGCATACTAAAAATGCTTCCTAATATGGTTTTAATTTATTTATAGATTTTGATGTTTTGAATTCATGTCGTTTTGGTTGTGGGAAAATGAATTAAGATCAGGCCTTGTTGTTGTTTTATTGTTGTTCACTCATCCATGATCTTTAAAATGTACAGAATATGACAATTTAATAATTCATGGTGTTTGGGTACAGTCAATTAACATGCATGGGACAATTAAGGTCCAATCCATGAATTCTCTTTAACTCAATTTCTTTAATACTAATACAGTGGAATCAGGAAAGTGATCAATTTTCTATAACCATGAATAAGCTCATAATGTACATACAATTGTTATGATTTGATAATGATACCGATTAGTAATTTGATTTTTGTACGTGGTGGTCATCAGGTGCAAACTTATAGATTCTTTCAATAAGTTGATGACTTGAACCATGTTAGGCTGTAATATGAAGTAATAGATTGCTTGCTGACCAAGTCACTGCGGGGAAAGTTCTGGAACATTCCATACGTCTTGTTGGCCAAGTTACCACATATAGAGTTTATTTCGAATTTAAAGTTTATCTTATTAGTTCAATTGTATAAATACATGGGATTTAAACCCTAAAGAGATAGACAAGGTGAAAGAAAACCTTAAACATCATCTCTTAACCATGAGAAACACCATTGTAATGCAAATATTAATAAACATCTCTCCCTAGGGGGATTCATCCGTGGACGTAGATACAACTTTCCGAACCACTTAAACTCCTGTCTTCTTTGTTTATCTTTAATTTGTGTTCTTACTATTATTTCACATCATCATCATTAAATCAATCGTGTTCTGTGCCGAAAGTAATTTTCGGTACAAACATTGACGTCGACTAAGGGGAAACGAGAAAGAGAAACGTGTTTTCCCATACGAGAAAAGTTAGCAAAAATTTGGAGTTTTGTTCGTTGAAAAAGGAGTCTGGATACAGTCGCATAAATCGCCGCAGTTCAAAGGTCGCTCAAACTATATCACGCAAAGATCGTTGAAACTGTTTTAGGATGGTCGATCCGCAACATGATCAGGTCCAAAGTTCGTTTGAACTGTTGTTTAAAAGTTTGTCTGAATTGTTCGACTGCGTGTCCAACCTTTTGTATCAACTGCTCGCATTCAATGTGCCTAAAAAGTTCATCTTTGACATATGTCAAACCCTAAGAAACTATGATCAAAGAGTAATCCTACGTAGCAGTTGAATCAAGCCCCCATCCGAGCCGCTAAGCCATAAGCCAAGCCGACGGGATGTTTCAGCCCCAGTTGTATAAGTTCGTAGATTTTACTATCCTTGACTTTTCAACCCCAGTTCCGTATGCCTTCGGATGTTTCCGCCCAAGACGATCCAACTCCCCCGGTTCGACTCGCTATATATTTTGTTTTTTTTTATATCTCCCTCATCTGATATCCGAATTGAGTGATTTTTGGCTCGTTGCGATCGTCTTTCAATTTCCTACACCATGGAGTTCGCGAAAGTTGTTGCATGGATGTTCGATCCTCAACATGATCAAGGATCCTCAACATGATCAAGTTCAAGGCTTGTAGATGCTGTTATAGAAAAGTTCGTTGAACCCATTGCGTTGATCTATTATATGCAACATGTTCGAGTTCAAATTTCATGAAACTTGTTGTGTTGACTTTATGCCCACATCATGTTCGAGTCCAGATTTCTTTTAAGCTTTTATAGCAAAATTCGTTGAACCCATTGTGTCGATATATTCAAATTTCAAAATTTCGTGAAACTTGTTGTGTTGACTTTATGTCCACATCATGTTTGAGTTCAAAGTTCTTTTAAACTTTCATAGCAAAGTTCGTGAAACTCTTTACGTTAACATTTTGTTAGCAATACAATCGAGTTCAAAGTTCGTTTAAGCTTTCAAAAAAAGTTTGTGATACTTGTTGTGTTGACCTTATATCCGCAACATGATCGAGTTCAAAGTTCGTTAATGTTACTGTCTGAGAATTCTCCAGCGACTTCGTCAATTTTAGAGTTCATTGAAAATCTTTATCACTGTATCAGCAAGTCGCAATGTCATTTCACATAAGGTATGCACGTGTTTTAAATATTTTTACATAATGAGACTTTCCTCAAGCTCAAGCTCGTACTGGGCAGTTTCATGGTTGATTCCAACATGAAATCGTTTGTGTTTCTATCACCAATTCTCCTTCTCTGCAAACTAAATTCACACAAACAACACACCATTCATTCTCATAATATCAATTCAGTTCTTATTGAATCACGTAAAACCATAGCAGCAGCAACCTTGGCTGTTTCTCGGCTAAACTGAACTTCAATTTCCTTAGCAGTTTCACACATATCCAACACCAACCATCTTTAACTCCTTACTGTGTTTCTTGCTCACTTACCATACAAACTCGTACACGTGTTGCTTCCAGATTCAGATTCGAATGAAACCCAACCTTGCTAATCGAATCAGCACTCTAAAACACTTCAGCTCAATACCATTTGTCCACTGCCAACAAACACCAGCATCATAGCTAACACACAACACTTCTCCTAAACCCTCAACACAGACTCGAGCATTCCTTCCCTAATTTCAACATCTCTCCCTTCTTCTCAATACTCACTCTCAAATACATTCGAATCCCTGTCTTCACTATTTCTCGCCACTCACAGTAAAACCCATATTCATTCCTAGTCTCAACAGCGAGATCAAGAACTCCACTTAATTCCATCCAAAATCAATCCTAACTCGAATCCGAGTTGAACCCATTTTCTTCCCTCTTCAATCAACATCATTTCTTGGTTGAAACTCGACTCAACAAGAACAGATCCCATCTTCTTCATTTACGGCAGCAAAATCAGGTGTTCTCCTCTATTTTATAGCTTGAAACTTCTGTCCAAAAAACTTACAACTTTTGTTGCCTTATTCTCTTAGAAACTTAACTTTTGTAAACATCCGACGGTGAGCGTCGAATCTGAACTGTGGAGCATTCTTAATCATCCACTTATCTAAGACAAATCCTGGACCGCAAGATCACTCATCTGGGACAAATTAACAGCAAGAATTTATTGATGAATTATGATAACATGGAGTACAGTAACACTACAACAGGAAAGGGTAAGAGTACATCCGAATTATGATAACATGGAGTAGAGTAAATCATTGGAGAGAATTTTTTCATAACCTAAATTTAAGAGGAGAAAAGAAGATACTGATAAAGAAAACATACCTTTAAAATACAATTCAGAAACATACAATAATGAATAACAACCCTAAATCAATAATATATGAATGCTTATGTATTAATGAGCAAATGATCTGCATCATCAGGATTATCACTCAATGCATATCCAAATCCCGAAAGCTGACCATATATTCACTGTCACTCTGTCATTCACAAAAAGTACAACTTAATTCATTGAATGGAACTACCACAAGCTAAAGCCAAAAAATCTGAAGCCTAGAGATTTAACCAAAACTCAGAAATCTCATAAATAAAAAGTATAAACGTGTCCAACACTTCTAATACAAAACCAACTGACTGAACTTCTCTGATGTATGTGATTTACAATTACAAACTCTTATAATCATTGTAATCTATCAAAAATGCTAAACTCTTTTTAGAGCATTTGTCAGCAGTCAGAGCTCAAGTTCTATTGTAAACCAGACGAATTAAAGTCCCGATTGTTGATTGGTATTATTACTTAAAAAAAAGCAACTGCCACTCAATATCAACTAAAGATGTGTTTATTGGTGGTGCTGTAGCAAAATTACGATTATGTTACTTGCCTGGTTATGTGAACATCCAAAAGTCTTCATGTATATAGTCTGTTGAAACAAAAACAAAATCAGATAATAAATCATATAATTATTCAGTGAGATAGAGAGAGAGAGGTAATATAGAGATGTACTTGAGTTCCAGGGACTTGAGGAGAGGGATTAGAAGGAATATCTTGAGTTAGATGTTTGAGATTGTGTATATCTCGGTTCTTCTTCTTCTGACGTAGTTTAGGGTTTAAACCAACAGACATCAACGGCAAACGAAATCCAGGAGGAGCTCCATCATTTCCGACTAACATATCTTCCATATCTTCCATATCTTCCATATCTTCCATCTCAACAGCACTCAGATTTCCTCTGTTAATTCCTCTACAAATTTCACATATAGATTCCTAATCTAATAAATCTAAAATTAGACATAGATTAACAATAATCTCAAGAAAGCAATGAGTAAATGAAGTATACGACATGATAATGATCGAACTCTTCTTACTCATTTAAGAGATAATTAGATACAGAAGCACATCATACCTCTTATGCGGGATATGGAGGAGGTGATTCGAGAGATGTTGCAAACAAAAAGAGAGAAATATAAAGAGATTGAGGAAAGGTGGAGTTATGTAGAACAGTAATTACAGACGATGGTCCATCTATTACAAAAAGTTATGAGAAATAGTTCTACCGTTTCAATTACTTAACCGATTGAGAAGTGGATGTTGCAGAGGAGATATGAACGATGAAGGTGTGGGGGACAATGAGGTGTCTCGTGGGGTGTTATTGCTTTTTCTGCCGATTTCCGAAAATACCCTCCAATTTACCCCACGTGCATACTGAAGTGTGGAGCATGTTGAAGCATCACCTCTCAACCGTTGATCTGTTTATTGAGAGAGCGAATCCGGACAGTCTATATCTTCTCTACGACCAAAAATAAATCAGGACACTTTTTATCTCTCCCAAGATCAAATCTTGACCACCATTTACCCAATACAAGTTGTTCAAGTTTTGTTTTATATTTTTAAAAAGTGTAGATTTTTTGATGTACTTAATAAAATAAATTTTTTATCCAAAAAATATATGATTAGTTTGGTTATTTAATATATTAAAATTCTATAATTTATACAGTATTTTTTAAAATAAGATGAAAATTGGAATGAACAATTAGACCAAATAAAAGGATAGTATTAACGAAAAATTAGACCGAATAGTATTGACGGGCTAATAGACGGGATATAAAATTAGACAAAAAAATTCACCTCATAACCTTTACCCATCCTTTTATTTAAATTGGTTAGGTTGGACCAGCCTGTAAGGACCATACGTATATAATATAGGACAGTCGGTACTGAGCCTTGGGCCATCGGGTAAATATTACACCCGTATTAGCTTCCTTAGACAGTGTTCAATTGAAAAACACTCAAATCGGCTGTTGAAAAGTGCCATTTTGCATAACCACAACGAGCGAAGGATGAAATGTACGAACACCTTTCCATCTTAGAATGTGGAGTATGTAACATAATTGACATTCAACATCCGAACGGCCTATTTTAATATCTTTGTCATAATAGGATACTGTCCAGAATCAATTTTTTTTTTTCCGTAACAACTACTCAAGGCACCGAATAAATTGATACAACAATAACCCAAAACCCGTGTCATTACGGCTTAGTACTTCAGTTAAAATGTGGAATTATAAAGATGCTGGTACAAGGGAATAGAAGATGGGTTTCAGTTGGATTCGAAATAGTCAGTAAAAAGAAAGAGAGCATTCGAGTTTGTTATGGTTTGTGTGAAGTTCTGCCGAGAAACCAAAAAAACAGGGAAGAAGAGAAGATATCGATGCCGTTAATTGAAGATGAATGAGAACAGATTTGGAAGTGGATTCGAGTTTATATCAAGTGTGAAGAAGATTTGGGTAAGGATTGTTTAACCGAGAAACACAAATTTTGAAGAGATTTTGCTGCTGTGAGAAACAACCCTCAAGTATGCTGTTGTCGATTGAATGGTGGCCAACTGAAGCTTAAGAGTTTTGGTTTTGAATTAGAAGTTGCTACGGAATCAGGTAAGGTTTTGACAAACTCTTGCTGTGGCCGGAAAACAACTAGAAATTTGACTGTTGCCGATGAATGGATGAGTTTAATGTGTGATTTAGAGTCTAAGTATGATTATAAATTATGGGTTTGTTTTGAATTGCGAATTGAATACAGGGAAGGAGATTGGAATGACTTAAAATTAGAAGGAGAACACATCTCTTCATACCACCATGTCGTGCCTATAATGTGTTCGACAAAATGCTTAAGTAACTAGGCTCCTATTTTTTATGTTGACTGTTTTATATTATAAGAAAATTGACAATGATTGAAACTCAGCTTTAACCGTATAATGTTTTTTGTAATCATTTTGGTCAATTACTATGCTAAATATTCTATGTCACAGTTTTCGGAAATGCAGTATGGTTTTGGTTAGATCAGAACTTAAGCTATTTGCTCCAGTCAACTTATTTAGAGCAGTCACAAATTTCTTAATTTTTCCTCTGCAGCAAAATAGCCACTGAAACAAAGCAGTTATGTTGCTTATTTGGGGTACTAGGATCACTCACTATTGCTAGGTCCTAATTTTATAGTTGGATAAAAACTATTGTTGTTGGTCTGTTTGTATTTTTCCTGTTTTACAGAAGCCAATTAGCCTACATATTTACAATGGATGAAGCAGTTGCAACAGAAGTTGATACCCTATCACCTTTTCTTGCTTTCTCTCTACTTCTTAACGGTGTTCAACACCTCTCATGTCATCATGAAATTCTTAGTTCTTAGTTCATTCAACTTTAGTAAGATGTACAATCCAGTGAAATTGATTTGATATTTGGAAACTCACTTGCAGGGGTTGCTGTTGGTGCTGGATGGTAAAATACCGTAGCTTATGTGAACATAGCCTGCTATTACTTGGTCAGAATTCCTCTTAGAATGATCCTCGGTTGACTTATCAACTTTCAAGTTACATTGGTCAGAATTCCTCTTGGAATGATCCTCGGTTACCTTATCAACTTTCAAGTTACATTAAGTTGTTTATTAAAAGCTTTTATATACTAAACCTCAAAGCAATCTCTCATTTTCTCTCGGGTTTCACTTTTACTGATCTTGGGAATCTTTTTATAGGGGTTTTGGATTGGAGTATTAGTTGGAACAACAGTTCAAACAATTGTGTTTCTTATATTACCTAGAAAACGGATTGGGATAATCAGGTACATTAACCATTAACTTCAGTCAGTGCATAATCGCGCTTGGCCGTTTTGGTACTATACATTTATTTCACTGAGGTTATGCAATGAAGCCGTTATTGGTATATATGTTTCGTTTTCAGGAGTTGTTTAAAGTATGGGTACCCCAATGGGTTGTTTATATGCTGAAAAATTGAAGGTGTTGTTGATCTTGATTCAAAGCCTCATTTCCCGTATGGATTTGCTATTCATTTAATTTGTTAATATCTGAATTTTCCCTTTCTGTTCAGTATATATGATTACTAATACTCAATGTTGTGTTTCGTTCAAAAGGATTATGTCCTACTTCTCACTGTATTTTGTGCTTCATAAGGATCTTTTGTGTAGTGTTAGCTCAATGATTACAAGCCTCAAATAGGCAATATACGCTATTCTCATTGGTATGTTATCAATAGGATGAAAACATAAAATGTATGTAACAGCTCTGCTACAATAGTATTGAATACATGTTAATGTCATGTGTTGTCTTCCTCTATGGTTGTAGGTAGTGTCAGATATATCTAAATGAAAAAGTTCTACTTAATCTTACTGGATTATGTCTACAGTTACTAATGCACTGTTGATAATTTACAGGGTTGGAAGGCAGGTGGCGAACATCCCATCTTTCATGGTGAGAGTCAACTCACAAAAGCACGTTGACTTCTCGCTCACCAGTCCTCTTGGAGGTGGACGTCCTGGAAGAGTGAAGAGAAGAAACCAGAAGGCAGCTGCCAAGAAGGCTGCTGGAGGAGACCGGAGACAAGGAGGATATATTGCTAAAGAACTAACAATAATATATATTGTGGAGGGTTTCCTTTGTGATAAATAGGCCATGCCATACTTTTTATTTGTGTCGTAGTTGCAGTTGTTGGGCATCTACTATCTGGACATCCAGTTTAGGCCATAGAAGTTTAGAACAAGTTATGCTCATTTCTTGTTAAATTTAGTAAGACTTGAAAATGGGTTCATGTTATGAAAGGTTTTGGGTTTCTTTTCTGATTCAAATTTACTGCTTGGTTAAGGGTGTCTATGTCAATGAAGTGTAATGGAGATTAATGAGGTTGTGGAGGAAGGTAACTTTAAAGAGAAAGTACCCATTGATTGGTCGTAGAACATGATGTTCTGGGTAAAGTAGCCACAGGTTGTTTATCAGGATTTGAAATGAGAGTACATGATTTATTTGTTTTGCAGAATGAGGCAGTCTTGAAGGCATTGTCGGCGGATCCTCCTTCAGGATCTGTAGTAGCTGGGGATACTGGAAAGGATGAAAAAACAGCAACAGACACGTAGCCACATTTAACCATCAAATTGAGTAAGATAGGAAACTGTGAGCCAAGAGTATGGTTTTGTCCATTATGAGCTGCATGATACAGAAATCTTTTCAGCTTTCAAATGAAGCTTGAATTGAATTCTTTACTAGCTGTTTAGTTCTTCTTTTTGATCTATGGATGTTTGTCTAAATGTGATGAAGATTAAGGGTTTTTTTTTTCTTTTCTTTGTAGGCATTCGCATTTGAACCA
The DNA here is from genome assembly GCA_023531435.1 of Papaver californicum. NCBI lineage: Eukaryota > Viridiplantae > Streptophyta > Magnoliopsida > Ranunculales > Papaveraceae > Papaver > Papaver californicum. The sequence goes on along the minus strand of JAJJMC010009453.1, from coordinate 2,550,004 downwards.
AATATGTTCAGGAATTCTTAATGTAAATCAGTTTTTGTATTTGGATAAACCTAGTTACGGCTGATTATCGTTTTTGTTTAGACCCATGTTACGCCTCTATCTTATTACGCATGCCTATCTTATTTATTCTATCAAGACGCATAACCGAATGATCAATATGTATACCTAAAATAAATATGAAAGATCAACACGAATTTCAAATACAGAAATAAAATGAAAACATATCAATATATTAATTTGGTGTTTAGAGAATATTTGATGCTCAAGCTTAGGACAATACGGAATAGCCCGTGCTAAAAATAAAAATTTAAACATAAACGATTTTTCATATAGGTCGTTCTGACTGACTATATTCTTTTACATTATGCCTTAATGAGGGAAGTGATTAAATGAAGTCATTTTCAATTGGCTACATGTGATATGATTTTTTATACGCAACCATGGTACTTACGGGTTAGTTATTCATTCAAATTTACTGGGTCTTTGTTTTGGTAACATGACTTATCATAGCATAACAACGTGGCCAATCGAATAACTATAACTAAGTTGTTTGGTTTATAGGTATCATTGATTTCCTGTTTTATGGGTAATAAGATAGAATTATTTACCATATCACTGAATGATATTAAAGAATTATATTAATTCAAAGAAACTAACTATAAGATATAGCTTGTGCTGTTACGATATGGGTTCGAACCTAGTCTCCTATAAAAACCCTAGGGTTCACAGGAGAAAAAACAAAATGAAATAATTTTGTACCAAAAAAAAGTGAAATAATAATATTTTAGAAAAAAAACACAAGTAAATTTGTTTGAAACTTTGATCTGGCTATATATATGTTGTTCCACTGTTATTCTTGTTCTTTTTTCTTGTTCATGTTTTGATTTTATTTTTTTTTAATTTTTTTTCTTTTCTTATCATTTACGTTAATACTATGAATGTTTAATGCTATAATATTTTAATTGTTGGTTTAGGGTTTGTTATCCCTACAATACCACATCAGTCTGTTCTCTTTTTATAAACAAATTGTTGTATGTACAAGACTTGTTGATCTACTTTAGTGTTATACACAGAGTTCTATGTCGATTATGGACAATTTTCGTTTGCATTCAAGCACGACTAGGAAATCTTAATCAATTTGGTGCAGATTTGTGAAATTCATTTACGATTGCCTAGAAACATGTTATGTAGTTTGTGGTTTATTATTAATGCCAAGATATCAAAATCAGTTGAAGCTTTATATGTAACTTTTGAATAACCCAAAATGAAAAACCATCCAAAAGTTATGCAAATAAAATGCTAGATATGCAAAGAAAAGAAAAACCATCCAAAAATTACATATTAATTCTCAACTGATTTTGATATATTGACATTAATAACAAACCACGAAAATGAGTTAAATGCTACATAATATGTTTCTAAGCAATCATAATTGAATTCCACAAATCTGCACCAAACTGATTAAGATTTTCTTGTCGTGCTTGAATACAAACAAAAATTGTCCATAATTGACATAGAACTTCGTGTGTATGATATTAAAGTAGATCAACAAGTCTTATACACCCAATGATTTATTTATAAAAAAGAACCAACCGATGGCGTAATGAGAACAGAAACCTAGACCAACAAAATCAAAGTATTTCTATCATCAAAAATTCATAGTACTAAAAAGATAACATGATAGAAAAAGAAAAAAAGGTTAAAAACATGTTTATTAAAAGAGAACAGACTTACGTGGTGCAATAGAGATACCAAACCCTAGATAGAAAATCAAATTATCCTAGCATTAAACATTCATAGTATTAACATGAATGATAAAAAAAGGAAAAAAAGAAACTAAATTAAAATGTGAACATGAGAAAAGAAATAATAACAATGGAGCAACGTGTAGATAGCTAGATCAAAACCTAAAAAAAAAAAAAAACTTTTTCTAAAAAAATAATAATTTTACTTTGATATTTTTCTTCTGTGAACCCTAGGGTTTAAAATTTATCCATTAAAATTTTGTATAGTTGGAAATAGTTTTTTTTTTTATGAAATATCGGTCAAAAATATGGCTGAACCACCAACTAATAAAGAGAAGACAAATACAGTCCCACCTTTCACTCACTTACACAAACATGTGTATACTATAGAAGCGTGTTAGCCTAATACTTACACAAACATGTGTATACTATAGAAGCATGTTAGCCTAATGAACTAGGTAGCATGCAAACGAGTCTATAAATATAATAAACTCCTTATGTACTCGTTGATTCTTAAAGTGATAATAAGAAACATAATTTCCTCTCAATTTCTTTACCCTCACTCTCTACTTATGTTTTTATAACATAACTACATGTATCATAGCTTATGTGCTAGGTATTTAGGGTAGCATTAAGTACTATATGCTATTGGGAGAGTTTGAGTATACGATGCCAGTTGAGTTAATAATAATTTAAAACGTTATCAATACGAATTGTTCTACGATGATATGGAGGCTAACGATACGGGAAATGATAATTCTCTTTAACCTTTACATATTTTATTTAACTATTGATAAATAGTTTAATGCATATAATTTTTATTTTGTCTAACTTAGTTTCTATTTGATAAAGACTTGTTAAGGAGAAGTTAGACAATTGCCGCGTCTTGTATATGCTAAGCCGTTGCTAGATTTAGCAAGAGTACACTTGCTAGATTAATTCAGCATAATTTAAAGTCCTTGTTAGGCATGCCACTGAATCGCAACGATTGTTTCGTCTGGAAACATGCTTACAAGACGAAAAACCTCTAATATGAGGTATATGCCAATCTAATCAGATAACATCCATATTCTCTTTTGAGTGATGAGTTGATAACTCCTGACGAGGAGTAAATCCATAAAATTTACGTTGATATCTTATGGAGAAGAATATCCGCATAATGAAATTTGGTATCAATGGATTAAAATATTCTCATACTCTAGAGAATGATGTAAGAAACTAATTATAACTTGTTATCGATAATGTTCAGAGTAGTTACTGAAATCATTGTGGATAAATATCCCCCTTTGTAAAAGAATTATCGATAAACTTTATATGATTGGCAAATATGGACCTCGATCCATATTGAGTTATTTTCTCGCTTGTGTACGCTTTTAGGACCTTAATCCTAGCATCGTTTACAAATTTGATGCTTATCAGAAAGCGTGATGAGAAAATTAAGGTCGCTTGTTATATTGCGTCACCCTTGACAACAAGTTTCCACAGACACTCAATTAGGTTGGTAGAAGTATAGTCCGGTAGTCATAAATGACTCGACATATCACCTAGGTGACAACTGTATATCTATACTCATATTGATTTTAAATGAAACTTTTGTTTGTCAATTTTTGATATTGTATCATTTTAGTAATGCTCTGGGCATTGATGGTGAGTAATTGTATCATTGAATGGTTTGGTTGAATCACTCATAAAGCATTTGAACTTATTACTCATGAAACCATTGTCATGTTTCTGCTTTAAAAACGTGTTGCGTTCCACTGCGGTTGCTACTACAAGAAGATTTGTAAATTTGATGAGAAAGTTTTCCCACTGTTTGGGAGAGGAAAGAATAGCTTGAAGTATCATAGTTTTAATAAAGATAAACTAGGATGGATCTCATCTTGATGTTTCCAGCAGTGAAAGACATGCATAAGATCTGACATCTTCTAAAATTGCAAATCAGGTTGCTCCCTTGAGAAGTTGTAAATGTAGTAGTGATTGTATCATTTGGAACACACTCAAGCGTGGATAACTAGTTGATTCAATCTATTATGCTCCTCCTAAAAAGAAATGACTAATCATAATCATTGAACGATAGTGCTATCAAAGAGACTATCAAAAGAAATATCTGTTTTCTCTGAGTGTAGTTCCCTTGATAAGAGGACGTCTCTGCAAAGGCTGTGGAACCTCAAAATAAAGAAATTTGTAATTATATTATAGTGATTGTTGGTGACATAGTCAAAGTATCCACTGATACTACTATAGATGATGTTCGTGTTAAACCACTCTTTATAGAAGATTGTCATCAAAGGAATGATTGGTTAAATTGGAAATGAAAGATTCAAGCAGAATAACAGTTTCTCACAAAACATAATTTTTAGAACTGCAGTTGAACGCTCGATAATGTGTGTCTCACTTGGCCACATGTGGGTGTTATCAGTCCTGACATCCGATAATGTAACCCTTAATGGCTACAGGCGGATGCTTGCGTATAGTGAGAAAAACTAAGTTAACTAATATCACAAGGTTTTTTACAGAAACAACAGATGGATTACAAAGAAGCATATTCCATGTATTAGATGCAAATACCTTTTCAGTATTTGACTAAGTTTAGTCGTCCTTAAAGGACTCGACGTGTATCTAAAAGACGCGGTTGCTACGTATCTATATGAAACACAAGATACAAACATCTGCATGAAAATTCCTGAAGTTTTTCATCTATTAGCAGAATTACCATGTCACATGAAGCTAAATCGATCCTTGCGTGGATTGAAATGATTTAGGAGAATGTGGTATAATCGTCTAAATGAATATTCATTAAGCTGGGAATGTGTGAACCATCTCATGTGCTCATGAACTCTGCATTTGCTAGATTTGATGAATGTAATATCATTTTGATTGGAACTCCTGAAGAGCTCCAAAGCACAAAAGTGCTTAAAGAAGGAGTTCGAGATGAAAATCTCGGTAAAACAAGATTGATTGTAGCCAGCAGTCCATTAATTTCGTCAACCATGAAGGTTTAGATATGTTTAAATGGACAAGCTAACACGATTACAGTCATTCGATCTCTTACTTTTAAGATTGATCGGTTTACATCTCAACAAAGGAGATGTATCACTCTGTGGTATGTGCTACACCAGATATGTGTAAATGGGTACAATAAATGTAATATGCTAATACTTGATATTGGGTTTTTCATAAATATGTAATACTGGTTCTACCCAACACCAATATTGAGACATTGGTCCGAATAAAAGTTCTTCATCTTTGTGGTACCGTTAAGCGCAAAATGTCTCCCACAAAGAAAAGCTAATTGGTTGTCTAAGTTTTGATTTTAAGAAGGTTTGTTAATGCAGCTAAATATTCTCCTACTTAATAGTCTGGTAGTAGAGGATACTTGTTCTTCCTCCATTCAGTTACGATTGCTCAGACAAAGCTAGTGGAGGATAAAAAGTTGGCGCAATCAGAAGATCATTAAGAAATTGCACAGAAGAAGATCAAACCAAGTTTTCTCAAGTAAAGTAACTTAGTGATGGAGACATTACAAGATGGTTAATGATATTTATGCAGTATTATCAAGAACAATGATCAACTGAGAAAGCCTCATCCGGGGGAGTAAATCCATAAAAGACTATGGATATTGGGCTTTTACGTCGTGTACTCTTTTTCCTTAGTCAAGGTTTTTTTCCCACTGGGTTTCCTTGTCAAGGTTTTAATGAGGCATGCGAGTCCACTGCTATCCGCGATTTGAAATGTTGTACTCTTTTTCCTTCGTCTTGTTTTTTTTGTCCTTCTGGTTTTTTTTTTCCGGAAAAGGTTTTAACGAGGCAACATATGTGGGTCCATCCTTGTTATGAGAACTCATGTTTTCTACGTTCAGGTTTTGTCCCTCTGGGTTTTCCTGGCGAGGTTTTTAATTAGATAACAACTTAGAGCAATAATGATCATCTAAAGAGATGTATATCCATAGAATTTCTTGATATACGGTTACCGAATAATCACCGATACTATTTGGTTCATGTTTTTACTGTACGTGATTTTTCCTGACAAGAATGTAAAGAAGCAAAATAGACAACATCGTCAATATCGTTGTGATTTTCCAGCGTTCAGGTTTTTCCTGACAAAGTTTTATCAATGCAACATGTTGATGACGATCAACGAAGCTTAAAGTACAGTTGAACTCTTTTTGTTGATCCAGCTTTTATCATATCAAATTTTTCTGACAAAGTCTTAATTAGGTAATATTTTGAGTTCGGTGGTCATCCAAGGGAAAATGTTATGAAATATCGGTCAAAAATACGATTGACCCACCAACTAATAAAGAGAAGACAAATACAGTCCCAAGTTTCACTCACATACACAAAAATATTTATACTAAAGAAACGTGTTAGCCTAATGAACTAGGTAGCATGCAAACAAGTCTATAAATATAATAGACTCCCTATGTACTCGTTGATTTTTGAAGTGATAATAAGAAACATAATTTCCTCTCAACTTGTTTACCCCACTCTCTATTTATGTTTTTATATTAACATAACTACGTGTATCATAGCCTATTGTCACGGCCCACCCATTTTCCCACATATTGGGTTGGCCCATGACAAGAGTCTAGGTCCATTAGAAGGACCTAGAAGATGAAGGAAGTCCACAACATACTAGAATGTTCTTGTATATATAATATTTTATTGTATATTCATGATAGTGGTAGAATACTCTAGAAGATGATGATTCTAGAACATATTCTAGAATTCTCCATTGTACACTATATAAGGTGGGGAGCTCATTTGCTCAAATCATCCACCTACAAGCTCTCTAAGCATTGTAATACTCTCTCTCTTCAATAATCAAATACTCTCCCACTTATAATCTCTAAGTCTCTTATCTCTTTGAGTTCTTATAGGCTTACTTGAAGAGTTCAAGTGCCGCACGGTCTAGTCTAAAATCATAACCCGTAACACTATGTACTCGGTATTTAGGGTAGCAGTACCGTATGCATACTATTGGGAGAGTTTGAGTATAGAATGTCGGTTGAGTTAATAATAATTTAAAATTTTTAGGTATTAAATCCTATATTTGCTGCATTAGTAAAAGGTCTAAGACCGGGATTTCTTACACATTATCGGATATGCTCTAATAAGTAATAGCTGCACGTGCTATAATCATCGACTCCCAATAATGCTTCAAAATAAATAAATCGACTCTCAATTTCTAAAACCAACTCTAGGGTTTAGTTTTAGATCGTTCTTCATTAAATTTGATTTTCTTTTACAAAATTGTTTCAGCTTCTCAAAACAGAAACCCTAATCCCTAAAGTTAAGTTTAATCGACCAGATTTCAGTCAAGTTCAATTATGCGCCTAAATCAGGATTTTCACGAATAATTATAAAATCTCTTGATTTTGTCTTCAGAAGTTTTAAATCACCGAGGCAAGTAGATTTTATAGCAAGTGATGGACGAGGGGAAGCATTTTAAGACGAAGATTTGTGTGTTATTCCAAAGAGGACATTGTTCGCGTCAGAATTGTTCATTCGCACATGGAAATGAAGAACTTAGGCGATTTTCTTCTGGTCCTTTTAATGGTAAGAAAAAACAAAACAGTTTTTTATTTTGCTGGCTTTGTTATATTGACATCAAATCTATAAGCAATTTCTATCGAATTAAGTTGTTCATTACTATTTATAAAAAAAAAGTTGTTTATTACTATGTTTTTGCTATTCATAAGTACTAACTGTTAACTAGAGAAGAGATGCAAAGAAAGAATTATGTCATATATATCTATCTATCTATATAAAAAAATTTAGGGCGTAAGTTTGAATGTAAGTAGATGCCGAGGTGCTACATGTTATATATGACAAGTTCGAAAATGCTCTCTGAATAGAGAATTATAGACTGATTAGGCAGGTTGATGGATCCTGTCCATAGGGTGTCTGGTCCACTGGCTTATTACTCCGTGTTTAGGATATCTTTTTAGTAGTAGACAAGTTGCATATTAATTGGTAGCTAGATGTTTTTAGGTATATGACAATTTGCTTTTTGAATCACATGCTTCATGGAGCTAAATTGGCAACTGGATTATTTTTCAATGCTATTTGTAGTTTTCAAGACTGAAATCCAATATGCCAAGGAATAGATTGAAAATGATTAATGGAATATGCAAAGGATACAGATGGATGTTAGACCACCTTGTTCAATGAAGTGATCTTTAGTTCTAGATTAATTCTTATAAAATTACAAGTCATTTATCTCGTCAATTAAGTTCTGCTTAGAGACTCTTATGTTAACTTCGACGTCGTTTCTTTCTACATATCCGCATATTTGTTGCGTGGATATGCCTAGAAGTTTCCTTCGTTTCTCTTGTACTTTCCGATCTTGTTTGAAGATTGTAATTTTCTTACAGAGTTGAGGGATTGAGGTTCTATTTTCTCCAGATCTGTGTTTGAACTTTCTTCTGCATATGTTAGAGCAGGAAGCAAGTGAAGATTAATGTCAAATTATTACTGATTATCCGTGGAAGAATCGTGGTTATTTGGACTATATGGAAATATTGTGTGCGTCTGATTACCTTTCTAACATAATATCTAATACATATCAGCGGCATGAGTATTCCTTTCATCACTACAAAGCTAATATTACTTGAATACATACTGCAGTACTAAGGGCTATGTGAGGTGGTTGTTCTTACTTCTAATTTTAATTATGTGCCCTTGGTTTTGGGGGTAATCCTTTCGCGAAACAGGAAGGGTCTATTTATTAACAATAAAAGCTAGATATTCCTGAATAGTATCGTTCAACGCCCCAACATTTTTCGTAGTAAGTCATTCATGCAGCTCAGAGTGATGGAGTACTCTTCATTATGAGTCTCCCATGATAATTAAGAAAATGGATTTCTTCAATGGAGAACTGGTGCAGATTTTATATCGGAAAATGTGGTCAAAATAGACCCATTTTACTGCGTGGAAGTTGAACTTACCAATCATATATTATGGCAGCAGGGAGAATCTCCTTACTTGCGGTTGTTATTTTTCTTATTTCACGAAGGAAGCCATGTCGAGTATTTTTCTCTGTTACTTGCTTCCTTGATATTCGAAGGCGTTTCTCAGTTGTATAACCTCAAATACGGGCATAATCAAATATCATTACTTATATCGAAGGTGTTAATTCTATGGTTTCCTTTGGAACTGACAAGAAGGCTTATTTCTATTCATTAATAAGTTTCTCATATTGCTCCTTGTAATGGTAAGCTTAGCCTTTCATGTGATTAATTGGTCTCCTCTTGACGTTTAGAGGCAACCGAAAGTTTCCCCTTCGAGTTTAAATATTTACTATCCAGGTGAGCAAGAATATAGAGGCAATGACTTGAGGGATAGGCTTGGAAGAAGGCATTCACCTCAAAGACGATTTTCCCCTGTGAGAGATGCAAGAGACCAAAATGCATTTCATGGTCAGAAGCAACATCACTTGAATAGAGGTAAAATAGTTTATATGCATGTTATGCTGCAGATTTAGAATTGCTAGATACTCGAAATTCATATCAGTTTCTTGATGGATCACTTGTTGATCTTGCTTGATATTTTGTCTTGCTGCAACATTTTCTTGCAGGATACAGTCCTCCAAGATCTCCAGGGAAAAAGAGGTAAGCATGAGCTCTTTACAGGACTTCTTCTTTTGACTTAGTGAATGCGTTTATTAGATAAAAATTTCTTCCTGCTGAGGTCGTCTCTTTTGAAAATTCAATGTAGACTTCAAAAGGTTTCCAAAGTCCAAACATTCTGTATTCAATTTTGAGTACATTAGATGGATGTATGAGTTGTTTGCTCATATACGCATTTACTGTTTGGCCTGTTTCATTAGTATTTCCCTCATTGGCTAGGCCAGGTGTGAATTTAAGTTTGTAACTTATTTGCAACACATATTTTTGAGTTAGCACGCTTTACGGAATCAGTCTTTTGTGGGATATTTAATGATGAAAGAAACAGCAGGTGGAATCAACATTTGGCTGGGCAAACTCATGCCATTGGAAATCTCAAGAACTTAGATAGTGGTGGAGTTAAGGAGAGAAGACCCCATGGTGGGAATGATGTTGATCAGCAGGTTTGAAGTTACCATGAAATATCAACTTCCGTAAAGATGGATTTCACATTATCAGTAATATGTCTAAATGTTAGTCAACTTATCTTCCTGTTTTATTTGGAAATGCGTTGCAGGTTATACACATGCAATTGGCTATTGGCAGGCTTGATGATCACAAAAACCAACTGGAGGTAAGTTAAGACTCACTTGATACAAGCCGATGCTGTAGGTCAAGGTTAAGTGAAAGTACTTGGACGTGATTTTGGACCTAGAGCACAACATCTGAGTCTGAGATACATTTGAACTTGTTCTTTGTATTTTCATGTTAAGATCCACATGCAAGAGAGGATGCTACAGTCTGAAAACCTTGCTACTAGAATCGAGGAGCTTGAATCCCATCTGAGCAAGGAACAAAAAGATTGTAAAAGGTACTCATATAAATAATTGTAAAAATTTGCTTGTTAGTGATAAGTTGGAGAAATTATTCTTTCTTTATCTGAAATTTGGTTGCGCAACTTTTTCTCAGGATAACTTCAAAAGTAAAGAAATTTATTAAAGCACACGTCCGTTATTCAAGGGGGCAAGAAGAGCTTGAGAAGTAAGTTTCAAATCATCATGTGATTGTCTCTATGTATGCACATATATGCATGATGCTTCTTTTTGTTTTCTTCCTTTACTAATTTCTTAGATGTGTGGGCATCCTTGTTAAGGTCACAAGCTTGGCTTCAGAAGTTGGGAGATCAGTTAGCTTCTGATGCTTCGAGACCCAGTGCAAACAAAGAGGGTTTAAGTCTTCATATTGGTAGTGATGGAGAATTTAACCAGGATGACGCTCTTAGCCCAAGAAATGAGTTGCAAAATCATGCGTCTCCATTCAAGAAAAGGTTGCAAAGTAGTCTTGGGGTTAGTGAAGCAAAACAAGGTATCCCTCAAAATTTATACTAATTAACACCTAATGCACCTAAAGTAGTTTCATGGTTAGACCTAAATCTAATTGGTAAATTGTAAATGATCCAGCTTCCCAAAGAAGACGTTGATGTTTGAGCCCAGCCTAGCTGGTGGACTAATGTGTGTAGGGGATTCTTAACTTATGCAGTCTAAGCTATTGCATATAGTAACCTCGAGTTGTTAGGAGCTTGAAATTGTAAATCAGAAGAAGAAAGACATGTTTACAGGATGCTCAGTCAAACTTCTGCATATAAACTCCTAGAGGCACCTTACTTTCTCAGTTATTGTTAACATGTGCATCTTCTCACAGCAAATATGAAGAAGTCTCTTGCGGGACCAAATAGATTAGAGAAGTTCACTCAGTGGGACGGGATCTCAGAGTCAGAACACAATCTCAAAGAAGGTGATTCAGTGAACAAAAATATGGTGGGAAGCAAACACCATAGATCTCCAGGGATGGAGAACAAGAGTAAGCGAAGAAAGAATGGTCCTTCCAGTATTGCATCTCTTGAAAAGGTGTTCAACCAAATCTTCTTCGTTGTATGCTCTTCTCATTTCCTTCTGGTTTAAATTTGACTCTTTTGTGCAGATGTCTCTATATTAGAGACTGCTTACACCGAAAAAAAGGAAAAACTTATTCTTTCTTTGGCGTGTGTAGGCCAAGTGCGTGGACTCAGGACATATGTTGCCCTCAACCAGTATGGCTGCTCACACAGTTGATGAATTCACCGACGCCATTGATGTGGACGAGAAAATTGAGGAAGTGGAGGCTACTACAAATAGTGTTGATAAGGGATCATTAGAGAAGGAAAGATCTCCACTTCCTCCACCCCCACCGCCTCCTCCCCGTCAAGATGTTTACATCCAGGTTAGTTGTCTTCCCATTTGTATTTCTTTGTACACCTCGAGTTACTCGACGTTAGGTAGCCATTTTTCTGGCCAGTTTATTTTGTGGAGTCTGTATTAGCTCAAACTTCAATTATCATTTACTGGTCATCAGGTCCTGGTGTTATGTTCTTTAGTAATTGATTTGGTGTTAATCACGTATGTTGCGCTGTGATCTGGTTTTGCAGTATGAGAGCGAAGACGATGATATTGGTGCAGACGAATCAGACGGCAACCCGCGAGACCGAGATATCGATAGTGAAGAGCAGTTGGATTTGGATACCGATTAGGTGTACTGCAGTATAAATTAGTTTTCTGATATGTAAAGTCCAGTCTTTTTGTTGCGATGACAGTTGTCTAGGGTGTAATTTAAAACTTCGATTCAGAAAATTTAAAGAATGTCGTTAACAGGTTTCAGGTCTTCGTTAGGTCTTTGTTAACTCGGTTCCCAATTTTATCCAGTACCTGTTACAGGATGGGGTTACCATTCTTGGCATAAATTTCAGATAAAGATGGTTTTTTTTACTCAACGCATCTGCAACAAGATATTTTAATTTCTGCAGATCAGAAAAAGGAGAGCAATTTATAGTATTAAAGTCTTTTCTTGTCCATTTATCTTAGCTAAATACAGATTCCTGTGGAAAAATTAAAAGGAATTAGCAACAAGTATGGCCTGTCTGCACCTAGCCTAGGCCTGTTCAATCCTTTCCTTGATAGTTTCTTCTTTCACAGAAGCTTTAACCATTGCGAGGTCCATCTCCATCAATCTCAGAACCCTAGACAGTTCTGTAATCAATCGGTCTTCTACTCCTTCCTCTCTTAATACTTCCGCTTCTTCTCTTGCAGCTTCCGCCACTCTCTCTCCAGTTTTCGCCAATAATTCTGAAGACCCAAAATCCCCTCTCTCCATTAAGCCTTCCAATTTCTCCAGATAATCTGCAATTACATATACCCCTTCGGCTTCTCCACCAGTATCTCTTTGGTTCTCTTCCATCCTATTTCGAAATTCTTGGGTTCAGGTTTCATCAAACCCAGTCTAGATTTCCTGTCTCGTATAATTTCCGATTTCCGTCGCTTCTCTGTCTAACTGGTCTACTCCATTTTCTGTTTCCAGTTCTGAATTTGAGTCTGGGAAATTGCTAATCTTTTGAGGAGTTGGATTTGAAGTACATTTGATGTGTCCAAGGCAAGAGACACGATTGCCGGCGGATAATATCTCTGATCGAGTTGCAGTAATTAGAGAGGTTGGATTAGTGTAGGCATGGTTGAGAGGTTTCCGATGAGATAGGAAGTGAAGAGCCGTGGAAGCCATAACTAAACGGTGAAACCAAGTATCTAGTGGATGAAAGAAGATAAGAAGGTCATCACTGTTCTGTTCTTGTTAAAGTTAAGATGGTTTTTTCTCCGAGCTGATCAAGGTTTGGTCCGGTTCCCTTTGACTTTCCTTCTTTTTACCATCTAATTTAACCTTTAATACGGAGCGTCCACGGTCGGAGGACCAAATGACAGACCAAATCCATATTTGATCTTTGGTCCGTCAAAACTCAACCGTAATGGGACGATTATTAATATTTTTTAGTTCGGATTTTTTATTGTTCACGACCAAAAATGATCTGAGTTCCGGACCAAACGAAGTATAGTCACGCGGGTATTGTAGTTAACCGTGTGGTTCTATACGTGCATGTAGTTAACCGTCTGGTGACAGACGTGCAGTTAGGATTACGTTTCAAAATACAAACGTTAACCAAATTTACGCCTGATGAAGCGTGCACCTAAATTTACGCCTGATGAAGCGTTACAGTAGGAGCACGCCCAGTTGCAGACGTTAACCAAATCAACGCCCCATTCAAACGTATTCATATACCTCCGCCTAAGTTGTAGCGTGCGTCTAGAGATTCGCCTCTTGTAAGCATGCAGCTATGTGTACGCCCTGTTTTGGGGTGTTACTCTGGACGAGCGCCTATCCATATGTTACCGTTGAGATATGTTACCGTTGTAACAACTATATTTTGATATACCTATATATGGATGAACTACTAATCCATTTTCATTTTACTAAACCCATTGTTACCTAATTTGTATTCGAGAAAAACTTAGTTTTTTTCATATACTTTTCTTCCAAATCGGTTAGAATTATGCCACCAAAACCACGAGGTCCAAATTTTACTACATTTGAAGATGTAACGATGTGTAAAATTCATTTGTCAATATCTCAAGATTGTAGTATTGATGTCGATCAATCAGAAGAAAAATTATGGTATCGCATATTAAATGGGATGAAAGAAGTCATACCTACGATGCCACAGCGCATTTGGACCTCCATTCAGAAACGATTTCAGGGAATAAGTAAAGATGTGACACTTTTCTCTGCAAAAGAGGCGGAAGTAGAACGTGAACACCATACTGGATGGGGCCCCGAAACGAAGGTAAGTACCCATTTAATTTTGACGATTACATTATTGTTTTGAATTGTATATCCTCCAGTAAACTTTATTTAAAATAAACATATTGAAGAAGTAAGGAGGCTTTTCAAGGAAGCTAATGGTGGTACAAGATTTAAGCATGAAGAGTGCTACGCAATTATGTTAGAAAATATAAAATATTCACGACGATCGACAACTGTTTTCGATTCATCACAAGCTGAGGAAGATTCTGAAAGCGGTGAGGAAAACCGGGAAATACAGGAAACAAGCCAAGACAATTCCAGTGGCTATGAAGACATATGAGATATACCTAACACATATAACCGTCAGATGGGAAAAAAAGAGGCGAAACGACAGAAGAAAACAGGGAGAGTAAAATCGAGTGGCCAACAGGAAATGATGGAAAACTATTATTAAAGAGCAACAAAACTTCAACACCAAATATGCAGAACAAACAAAAATGAAGATATCACAGAGAGAATCCGAGTTTACAACAAAACTAGCTGAGTCTTCGGCAAAGTTTAAAGCATAACAAGCTAGGAAAGAAAAACTTGACGCAAAGAAAGAAGCAGACGAAGAGTTTCGTATCATGATGATGGATGTCTCCGGGTTGGATCCGGTAACAAGAGAGTACATCGAACTTAGGAAGACATACATTTTGAAGAGATAGAGAAGCCAACCTTAAAGGATTCTTGGAATACCTGAAACCTAAAAAGACAACATTCTCATTAACATTGCCATTTTCAGTTTCAACTTTTATGAACTAATTGTGTTATTTTCAGTTTATTTTTAACCGATATATTGTTATCTTAAATGTTAATGAACTTCTTTTTAAATTTCAAGTAACTAACTAATTTAGATGATTTTTTTTTTACCAAACACTCATTTTTTTGCATATCTACTCTTCTCCTAAATAAAAAATATAAATAAACTACAAGCAACTCATTCAAGCTAAATTAATAGATTCATATTCGTAATAAAAGTACTAATAAGGTTCAACACCATAAACAACAACGCTTAAAAGATAAAAACATCTATGTAGATAATTCATTCAGGTGGGGCGACCAACATTCTCTTCAGAAGAAAGATTTGCTATCTCCTTAAGCACTTGTAGAACTCCCCGTTATTTTGCAATACTCATCAATTCCCCAACATCAATCGAATGAGTCAATGTCCTGACCAACAAATTTGCTCGATCCCTTATAACAGACATTTCGTTATCAATCACTGGTGATTGAACTTCCTCATTCACCAAATCAATAAAGATTGCTGGATCAACAATTACACCACCTTCAGATTCAGTTGATACTGGATTCAAGTTCCCAATTCGGCCCGATGTTGTAACTCTATTCCTATTTCTGTTCATCTTCAGAATCTACGTAAAGTTTACGGCTAAATAAAAATCAACATAATTAAGTTCCCATATTTCATAGACAATAATATTATTCAATTAATCATATAATTATCCACAATCCAACTAAAATTAATTAAATACTTAATCAATTTTAACTCCAATTTAACAAATTCTCCTAAACCCTAGAATTATACCCAAATTCTCATAATCAATTTTAACTTCAGTTCAATTAAAACACCATAATTTTTTTATACCCAATTTTAAAACACCATAACTTTAATTCTCGTAACTTCAATTCTCATAATCAATTTTTTTCAATTCAATTAAAACACCATGAGTTGATTCCGAAATTATAATTTTTAAAACCTAATTTATCTAGCTATGTTCATATGACTAATATATACAAAATTAATAATCAAAACAATACAATGTTAATCTTAATTTGAAATTGTTAAACAAAATTAGTAAAAAAAACAATAAAATGTTAAACAAAATCCATTAAAAATTAAAGTAAAGATTAAGGTTATTACCTTCCTTTTAAGTAATCTTAATTTGAAATCGTTGGTATCAAATAAACTCAGCTTTTGCAATATTGATGAGGGGTTAAGCTTGATTTTGGAGATTTCTCACAAATTGGTGTTGCTGTGGTGGGCGGGCGAAGTTTCTCAAGTTAAAAGAGTGTTCAGGAGAAATTGCAGGAGAAAAATGGCTGAAGAGAACATATATGTACGCCACAGACATGCGCTCATCCAGCCGTTCGCCTGATAAACCAGGCGTTATTTTAAGCATCCGCCCGTCTCACCATTCCCATGTACCAGCTGCACGTGTAAGAAAAATACGCGCGTTTGGCTATGATTCCGCACCATCAGGCGTTCGACCAAGACAGCGCCCGTCTCTGGGGCGGAAGCATAGGTGTGCGTCTATCATCAGGCGTTCTTTTCGTTACGCCTGCTATCAAGCGTTGCTCTACTGATACGCCCCACTCAAACGTATTCCTAGACGTACGCCCGTGTGTTGAGACGTTACATTAGACAACCGCCCAACTACAGACGCTATCTTACATACGCCCGATCAATTTTACTCTTTAACCCGCTGAGTTTGGGGCATACCAAAGAGTAAACTTTTTACTCTTTGGTCTTTGGGTTTGGTCCATCGACTGCGGACGCTCTAAGGGAGGTGAACATTTTTTTTTGACTTTTGGACAGATCTTGACCGTTGGATGCGCTGACCAAGAAATCTGGGCCGTACGATATATTCCGGGAAAAATTCGTCAGTCGGATGGATTTCCATGTGCATATTAGATCTTGGCCGTCGACTATTAGCAACGCTTATATCAGTTACTAAACTGTGGCGTGAGATTTCCATGGAAAAAATTAGCAATGATAATATCCGTAGCTGATTTGATCCTTATCTCTTCCACTCACAGACACGTGTCCTCAACAATTACACGTAGATTAGGATTCTATTGCAAAAGTATTGTTACAAAAACACCGTCGCTGAAAATATTTGGGCCAGAGATATGCGTCCCAAAAGTGAATAGTGCCAAAAAAATTAATTTTGACTTTGGGTAGATCTCAGCCGTTGGATACGCTGACCCAAAAATACGGGCCGTCCGATATATACCAGGAAAATTCGTCCGTCGGCTGGATTTCTGTGTGGACCTGAGATCTGGGTCGTCCAAAATTAACAACGCTTATATGTGTTGCTAAAGCTGTGGCAAAAACGTTGGTTGCAAAATTTGGCAACTATATATTTGTGGCTAATTCCGTCCTTATCTTTCTATTCCACTGACACCTAGCTCAAGCAGTTTCACGTGCATTAGCAACACATATATACATTGCAAAGTTCATGTCACAAAATAACCGTTGCTGAAAATATTTTCACAACAAAAATATACGTTTTTAATTTTGACACACTAAACTACAATAAACGTTACTAAAAATATTTGGAACAATAATAACCATTTTAAAAGTATGACAAAAGTCTGCCCTAATGAAAAATAGTAGTGTATTTATATCTATTCCAAATCTGGATAGAAATAAAATTGGAATGTGGGTGAAAAAGTATTTTCACCTCAACGGTGATTTCTACTGTCTGTCTTCCTTTTAAGTTGAGTTATTAAGCATGTTGGCTTTTTATGGGTTGTGCAACAAATTTGAATAAGCTTATTTTTTTTATTTGATTAAGTATTACCATGTAGCTGAGGTGTTCCTCTTACTCGTAATAGAAAACTAGAGAGATATGTGGTAAGGATGACTAAAATCCTCTTCTAGCCTCACATCTAAAAGAAAATTATGCTTTATACATCAAGTAAGTGCGAGGAAATAAAACATTTAGTTTTCCTAGTGTTTAGTGTGCTTGATTTGAAATTTTTAGTGTTCCTTATTTGTTTGTTTGCATTGATCCTGTCCTAACCCAGTCTCAAAGACCATTTTTCTGATTATAAGTAAACCCCATATTTCTTTCTTATGTATCGTGCCAGTATTTTTTTTTAAGTTGTATAATGTTAGCTTTAATCTACATGAGTAATTATTCTGAGTATTGAAAAATAACAGCTCCTGTAAAGCAACATGATGTTGAAATCATTGTTGGTTATGTATTTATTTGGAGATATGATTTTCACCTTATAAATTCTTGATTGCGGAAAAGGATAAACCGTCATTCTTAATCACCAAAAGGAAGAATTCTCTATCCTGTTGTTTGTGGGGAAAATGAATTCAGAGGCTAATTTAGGAAAAATGGGGTGAGCATGTGATAATTCGTCTAATCCTTGACATTTGTACTGTTGAAGTACTTTATTTAGATTCCAAAGATCAATCTGTACAATGATGGCCCAAACCAAGCAATGGTCGTTCCAGTCTTGCTTCAGTCACAAAAGAGAAGGAGAAGGGTTGGTCTTAGGGAGGGAAGCGAGAGATTGAGGTCAGAGTATCAGACTCTATAGGATTGAATATGTGTGAATATCTATGAACAATTCTCTGTGTGTGAGAAGATGGTATAAAAATCAAATTGTTCGATCTATGTTTCTCTATTAGCCTTGTCTGTCTGTCCTGTTCAATAGATTGAGAAATCTGTTTTATAATAGCTATTGTAATCGTTCACCTGACCTCATATCTTGAAGAAAGTGTCGATGGTTGAGTAGTGGTGGAATGGAGAAGGTGGAGAAAGTGTTAGTAACTGTTCCCACTTCGATTGAGGATGAATAGAAGATTGCTCAACCCACTACTCCTCTACTCAACCAGACCGAACTTTCCAGATTTTTCTATTTTGTGGATGCACTGTTGCACCACATGTCGTAGACCATCAGAACAATACCATAATGAATATCCCCCCATTTGTGTCATCTTTGATGTTTCGTGTAATTTTGTAGTGATAAGTGCATAATTTTACATATTTTAGGTATCATTTCCTTATACTTATTTGCTAGATTTTGTGTGAATTACTGTGTATTATTATTACTTTTGTAGTTTATGTGTTTTATTAGGTTACATCTCTGAAAGAAGTGAAATTGAGCTCTATAAGGAAGAATTGCTAAAGACCCAGTGGAACTCAGTCCAAATCCAGGATTTCTTGTCATCATCTTGAAGAGAATTAAAAGACGAAGCCAACGCAAAAAGAATGAGGTCATTCCGAGTTCGTGTGAAGAAGTTATGAGCAAAACTGTGAAACCAACTTGGATTTGGTATCTGTTGGGCCTTATTGGGCCTGCGCGGGAAGAGAAATAAGGGAAGCGTTTTGGACTCGCCTTTGACGTGAAAATTAGGGTTCTTGTTGGTTTTTGAGGAGATTAAGTCTCCTAATTGGATAAGGAATCAAAAGGAAGTGGAAAAGTTTATTGAGGCTAGGTTTCCTAGTTGGATAAGGATCAAGAGAAGGTTACCAAAGCCTATATAAAGGGGAGCTTAGATACAATTTTGACGACAACTTCTCACAGATAGAAAACTAGGGTTTAGTTTTGCTTTTCAAAAATAGTTTATGGTTTTCTTTAATATTCTATGTCTAGCTAAACCCAACCACTGGGACAATGAGGAAGCTATATTTCATGAATGAATGATAACTATTTTTGATTTTTAATGACTTTTGTATTAATTTTAACTGATTTATGATTTTTCTTGATTAGTTGTGATTTTGTATGATGGTGTATGCTGGAACTTAAGAGACTTTGATGCGCCATGCTTGTGATTTACAATTAATGTTTTAGAAATCTACTTTTGGCAAAGAAACAAAGTCAATAAAAGAGTTATAATTGTTAAAGAATCATTGTGGAAATCATTCAGAAGTGATTTTGGTGGAATCCTGAGTTCCAGTTATTCCCAATATTATTAAAATCTTTTACTAATTTTCTAGTTTAAATTAAAATTAGGTCTAAAACGAATCTTCACAAGTCTCAGCGAACGAACTATTTTTACCACTTTTCTAAAACGATCATGTAACATTTAAGCACTATTAATGTTAAGTCGAATGAGACTTGTTTAATTAATATTTTGACTAAAGGATTGTCTTGCTTGACTATCCTGATGATTCTAGCAAGACCAAAATAAAATATGTATTCTATTTTATCGTATTCATCAGGTCCACATCCACTCGAAGAGACATTCACCTCGGATTTTACGTCATATCCTAATATATTTCACAATATCAAAAGAGGTCACCAACTTCATGTCATTATTGCTTCGATGTTGCGACCCTTGTCTTCTCAACTTCTGATACTGCTGCCGCAAGTCCGGTTACTCAGTATTCATGTTAATACAAAACGAAGTCGACTTATCTTCAGTACTTCAAGACTTGATGCGCTCAAATCTACAATAAGAATATTGGAGCCCAATGCCAGCCTTATCCACAACTTCAGTCCATCATCAACTCCTCGTGATGCCTTCTACTATTTTTAATCTCGCTACCACGGGCTACAACTTCAGACTTCATCTATGGATGTCCATGTCATATCTATGATGACGTCATCACTAGCACCTAGCACTGCATAATCAAATCTTAAGCCTTGGAGTCTGCTGCTTGCCCATAAGATAATCTAAGTATGCGCCAAAGAGATTTCCTAGAAGAGATAAAGCTAAGTAACTATTATAGAACTGAGTTTCAAATTTTGAATATTTTATGTCTTACTATCACCATCTAGTGTTTACCGTGAAACACATTATCATTCCACGCTAAGCAGGGGACTTAATGTTGATGGTGAGTTTTTTACAAATGAGAAAATTGTAACATCTCCTTTGCCTTCTGCAAGAAAATTGAGAAAGGAGATTCATCTCCTGGATAAAATAGCCTTGAAGCTCTATCATCACTTTTGCCTAGATGCACAAGCATGAAATAAATATATAAATTCCTGATCAAGCATCAAAATTATGAATACTACTCTTATCCTACATTCTTGATAGACACATTTTTGTGTCTCTGCCCATCGGGTTCGTACACAGACATAGGAGTCGGTGGCCTGAGTCGACTTCTACGGTTCATCACCCATCTAGTACGGGAGGTAAGACTCTAACCACCCATGAATCCCCTGTCAGTGGGTTTTCTGTATCGTTCGTAATACATATATGTTGAGGACTTGAATACAAAATTTACTTTTCTAGTAAAGGGCAGAAACTTGCCATATAAGATTAGGGTTCGGATTTCATCACTGTATCCTTTCTGCCTGACTTAGGCATATCCTTTCTGCCTGACTTAGGTACACGTTACCTACGCAAACCTAAGCCTAAAATTTGACTCTGGAGACCTATAGGGTAATGAGATTATTTGAAAGTCATTCAAAAGGACTGTATCAGTTACTCTTTTATCCTAAATCAAAGTTCAGGAAGATTATTTTAAGAAGATTCGAGCCGCCTTGTAACCTAAGGAAACGTTGCCAAAGAGGCAGGGTTATCAAAACTACTTAGAGCTTATCCTGTTTCTGTTCGACTTAATCTAATTATGATCGTTCTAAGAGATTTGCTAAAACTGTAACTAGTTGCCTTTTGGAAGAATATAGCTGGTCTAGAAACAATCTAAGTGGAGCCATCATGCTTTTTGTTTGCTAGATTCAATAGGTTTAATTTGGTTGAGTCGACCTTGTTTGTGTATGTTTAGAACCCCCTTGATGTTAGGATTTATTTTCTTAGATTTTTTGTAAATATATTAGGAAGTTTTTGTTAGAAAATATCGAACTGGTATTGTGAGGACCAATACAATAAATATCCGAATGAATTTCAAAATAAATATTACCCATACTATGACCATAATGTGGATAGTACTTGGGACCACTACCAACCTTCTGAAGGCTATGGTTCATACCATGGAGACCCCAATTACCATTCGTACGCACACGAGTCATATGTACGGGAAAACGAGCAAAATTCGATTTATTTATCTTTGAAGGATGCCCTCGAGAAGTTGCAAGCTAGTACTATTTCTTTCAAAAATTCCATGAAGCGGATGAGATATACTATTCCTTATAGTGATCCAAATACCTCTCTAGAATAATCACTCAAGCTGTTGCGACCTAGTACTCCTTATGAACCCATTATGCCTCTAGAAGAAACAATCAAGAAGTTAGCTGAGAATACAGATAAGTTTGTGTTAAAGACGAAAGAAAGAATTGCTCAAAGTAATCTTAATTGCCAATACAGTATCTCCACTTTTACCCTTGATAATTATGATGAATATTTACCTAATTTAGAGGACGGGGTTAGAATAGAAGACACTATTTATTTAGATAAGGTTCAATCATCTTCATACTATTATGATGATGAGGATACTTTTGATGAGGAAATTGAAACAAGTTCAGTTGTTAGAAACCCATCCTCTGGTCGATGTGGTTTACCTAGAAAATAATACCAAGATTGACTTTGTTTTTCCACCAAAACATTTTTTTTCCATATGTGGGAACGTATGAATTTCAAATGTGTCAGTTATTAAGTTTTGAGACTAAGCCTAATTACTCTAGGAAATTAGAATCGACATATTTGCTTAAGAATGACCACCATTTTTATAGTCGTCAACTGTGTGAGTCCAATCTGATTAACTTTGAGGATCCACAATTATTCAGGTTATTATTATATGCTTGTAAGTTTTTAGTTGAGTTCTTCCAGACTCTACAACCTGACTCTCCTGATCCTGCCAATGAGGAAATATATCCTATGAAGAAGATGAAGAAATCGTTGCTAAAAGGTTGACGCTTTCGTGGCCAAAAAGTTAAAGATTCTGTTGCTAAAGCTTTTAACTTTGCAATATTTATCTTCAGTTTGCAACACCTACCTTATAACAACGAGTCTGTAACGCTAATATACCGTTGCAAACTCGCTGCTTTTATTATTTTCTCTTCTTTTCACCTTTGTAAACACTTTTGAGCCATGAATCATTATTTTGAGCAGGTGATTAATATGATGAGCTAAACCACTTTGCTGAGGCGACGGAGGAAGCCATTGTTCCAATAAAAGTGGTATATTTCTATTTTAATTGATTTTTGCAATTTTTTTTATGATTATTTACTTTGATTATAAATTGATTTATGGATTTTTATTAAGCAGTTGTGATTTCTTTTGATAGAGCATGCTTAGATTAGGGTTTTTGATGTTCTATACTTTCGATTTACAATTGTTACTTTGAAATCTACTTTTGCAACATATTAGAATCACTTTAAACGTAAAGAATTGTATGAATATTGATTAGATTGAATCACTTTAATTGGTTAATGGTGAAATTTATAACATCAATATTTTTGAACATTACTTTCATTTTTTGTGTATATTTTCTAGTTATAAATTAGTCTTTAAATCTAAAATCAATCTTCACAAGTTCGAGATTTTGAAACCCATTCTTACCACCATCTACAAAATACATCAATTCTGCAAGAAAAAAGAGAAGGGATATTCAACTCCTGGCTAAATTATCTAGCTCTTTTGCATATATGTGCACCATAGAAATTTCAGAGCCATACTCAACTAAATCCTCGTTATTTCATGTGCATCTATGAAAACTATTTGTATACAACAAAATATACTAATTATACAAAATTGTAATCATTCAAAATAGAGGATATGCCATATATGAATAAAAATGCTAACTAGATGCATACCATCTAATTGCAGACTCGCATCAAGCATAATTTCAAGTTGCAAACTTCTACGGCTGAATCTCTTGAATATGTTATGTATGCACTGCACAAAAATTAAGCATAAATGCTAACAATTAAATCTCATAAGACTGAGAATTCATAAATACGCCATAGTTATGGCCACGACATTAGAAAATACCAATGCTAATGGCATACCGACAATAGCCATGGCTACAACAAGTACTGATAGACATATTTTTGTGTCTAAATTATGCTCAATTCTCTATTCTACTAATGCTTGGTTTTGTACTTATTATGGGTTTTTATGTCTTTGTAGGTATTTTTGAGAAATAAATAATTGTGGAAAAATCGGCTCAAAAAGTTGATAAAGGCACCCCCATAAAAATCACTAAAGGCACCCGGAAAAATTACTAAAGGCACCCACCAGTTGGATTACGGGCACCCCTTCTTTAATTTCAAAACTTAAAAATGGCGGAAAAAATTCCCTTATGTGCGAAGAGATTTTCTGAATCAAATTGGAGCGAGATTTTCTTGGAGTTACAGCTTGATTTGGATTGGTATTATCCTGTTAGCATAAAACAGGGATGGTAGTTGGGTTGTTTACGTAAAAAAAGAAGTTTCCATCTTGATCTCGGTTAACAGGGTGTTGAGTAAGTTTCAGAGTTCTATTTATAACTTAGAAGTTACATGAAGAGTCGGATAGGGTATATATCTTCTATTGGTCTCACTTTTATCGGTTGAGGTAGTTTGGGGGAATCAGAAGACGCGTGAGAAGAAAATCATAGAAGAAAAAATCCCGTAACTCCTCTGTTTTGGATCAACTCAAATTCCAAGTTGTTATGGATTAATTATTTGGGTCCTTATCGGTTAATAAAGATTATTAGGGTTTAGTAATCCTATAAATAATGAAGAGATTGAAGGAAAAAATCATCTGGAGAGAGCCAAAAAAAAATCAGAAGAAAAAAAAAGTTACGCTGGAAGGAGGAAGAAGAAGAACATACTACACCAGAGAACTATCATTTACTATCTCACCTTTTTTTCATAATCTAATGCGTTCAAAAACGTACTTTATTTTCTGTGTAATTTTCTCTCTTCAGGAACACAGAAAATAGTCTCAGCAACACTTTAATCCGTATCTGTTTTCTGTGTTACTTCTGTTTTTCTCTTTTTTTAAGCATTTTGATCTATAAACATGTATTTTGAGAGGGTGTTTGACATGAGGAGATAAACCCCATTGCTGAGGCGACGAAGGAAGTCATTTTCCAATAATAAAGTGGTATATTTTTATTTTATTAATTTTTTTTGCAATTCAATTATTATTATTTGCTTTGAATAAAAATTGAAAAAATTATTTTTATCAGTTAGTTGTGTTTTCTTTTGATTGGTCATGCTTAGTTTAGAGCTTTCGATGTCTCATACTTTTGATTTACAACTAATATTTTGGAAATCTAACTGTGGTAATATTTTGAATAAATTGAACATATGAATTGCAAGATAATTATTATTGTTAAATCACTTGAAAAATTGGTTAATGGTGGAATCCTTAGTCTCAGTTCTTTCCATAATTTGAAATCAAATTTAATCTTCTTTATTTTTAGTCTTAAAAATTATCTTTAAAAATCAAATCTTTACAAGTCTGAGTATCGAATCTTTTACCACTATATAATTTCAAGTTGCAAACTTCTACGGCTGAATCTCTTGAATATGTTATGTATGCACTGCACAATTTAAGCATAAATGCTAACAATTAAATCTCATAAGACTGAGAATTCATAAATACACCATAGCAAATGCCAATGCTAATGGCATATAGGCAATAGCCCTGGCTCCAGCAAGTACCATCCCTAACAAGCCTTAGCCACGCTCCCAACACTAATGAGTAGCACACACATGTGCTAAAAGGCTAGAAAAAACCCAAAAAAAAAACCAAAAAGCCAACAAAGCTAACAAAGCACGCGCCAAAAAGGCCCTAGCAGTGCTAGCGGCAACACTGGAAGCATGTTCACGTGCCAAACAGGCCCTAGCAGTGCTAGCGCTAGCACCAGCGCTAGCCTCAACGCTAGTACTCTTCCTCGCTAGCGCTACTAGCATCCTTGTTCCTCGCTAGCACCATTTATAGCGCTCTTCCTCGCTAGCGCCATTGCTAGCACTCCCCTTCCTTTGCGCCATTGCTAGCACTCCCCTTCTTTTACGCCATTGTTTGTGCTAACCTTGCTAGGCCTTACTAGCAACACCATGTCTAGTGCTAGCACTCTGCTAGCCATGCCAACTCTACTAGCTCTTATAAAACAATTACATGGGGGGATTATTCATAGGGTTTTGGTTTGGTGGTTACAAAAACATGGGCGTGGCAACACCCCATGACAAAGAAGTTACAAAGTAGTGTTGACGGTTGGAGTGGTTGAAGAGGTGATGGAATAATGATCCAGAAGTTTCCAGAAACTTCCCAAGACAAAGTGGGCGGTTACACAATTCCCCCACAATCTCCATCACTCCATCTCCCCACTACCTCCATTACTTTACAAGAAAAATCTGTGTTAATAATCACTATAAATATGCTCAACCATTCAGAAAAACACAAGAAGCTTATCATTCTCTCAAGCTCTGTTATTTTCTCAATAGTTCAACATCTCTACACACAATTCCTTCAACTCTCTTTGCTTTCATCCCCTAAGATCAACCCATTTTCTCTCATTGTGACCGAAGCAGGGCGGAACGGCTACTATCGTGGTTAAGGCTTGCCCTATACGATTTTAATTTCTTAATCTAAAGAAAGTACTTCTACGGTACATTGTTTTTCCTACAATCAATTTTAGGTACCAACAGTTGTAAATAATGTGAACATATTTTTTATTGAAATGGTGAATTACTGAGATGAATCCCATATTGGATAAAAATTTAAGATTCTGGAGTTAATAAGCCTTGAGAAACCCTAACCTTGCAAGTCGGTTTTCGAGGTTTGTTAGGTTTATGGACTTTAAAATGGTATCGCGAGCAGGACTCAATCCTGTTTTTTTTACTGAAAGCTCCAACCAAAAATGTCAGAAAGTAAAACAACCACCAGTGGAAGATTATCATTTGTATTGCTTAATGGCGATAATTATGTTTTTTGGTTACATATAGTGACATTGTCTCTTGGTGGAAGAAGAAATTGGGTTTTATCAATGAAAACTCGATTTTCCCTCCATCTAAAGAACAGTCGAAATATGAGTAGTGGATTTCGAATGACAAACAATTAGATTTTGGATTCTTTATTCTATAGAATCACCTATTATTAAGATTTTTACTTTTTCAAATTCAACCAGAGAATTATGAAAAGCTGTAGCAGAATTATATGCTAGTCGAAAAAGTATTGTGAAAGGCTGTAGCAGAATTATATGCTAGTCAAAAAAATACGGCTCGTATATTTGATTTGAAGTGTGAAATTGCTATGGAAAATCAAGGTGAAATCTCACTTACTAAACATCTTGGAAATCTGAAAAAGATATGGGATGAACTTGATATGTATCGTCTACATACCACTGATATAAAGTTCTTTTGAAAAGGGCAGAAAAAGATTTTTTTTTCACTGCTCAATAACTTGAAACCAGATTATAAAAATCTCAAAAGTAATTTTTTATGAACAGTGATAATCCTACTTTATCAAGTGTTTGTGTTATGATTGAACGAGAAGAAACTCGCAAGAAATCAATGACTACTGACTCCAAAAGTGTTTCTGAAAGAAGCAAAACAAGTTCTCTTCTTTTCAGAAAAGAAGACAAGCGGAGGTTTTCAGGGACAGACAAAGGTAATAAAATTTATAAAAATAAAAAAGAGAATTTTTATTGTGATCATTGCAAAAAAGCTAGACTTACCGCAGACTGTCGTTGGATTTTACATCCCCATCTCAAGAATAATTACAATAAAAATAGAAAAGATCATTCCGCTATAGCACATAATTCTTTTTCAATATCAGGTAATTTCCAAGCTTATCTTACTTAATTATCTAAAGTCTGTGCCTTCTGACTCTTGTCCTTCATCATCTAACCATCTTTCAGGTAGTTTTCAAGCTTATCTTACTTCATTATCTAAAGTCATTAATTCTTGGATAATTGATTTAGGAGTCAATGATCATATGGCTAATAACTCAACCGATATATGTGATTTTATTCCTAAAACTGGGAAGCATGATTTTTTATGGCTAATGTTTCAAATGTGCTTGTGCTAGGGAGTGAAAAAGTTAAAAAAAAAATCCTGAGAGTTCAACTTCTAATGTTTTAGTTGTTTCGTCTTTTCCGGTTCAATTGTTATCAGTCGGAAAAATTACAAAATCTTTAAATTATGATGTTATTTTTTCACCTACTTCTGTTGTCTTTCTGGATCGAAAGACGAAGAAAACGATTGGTGAGGGAATATATACTAACGGGCTTTACTTATTTAATCCTACTAGTTGTTTGAATTCATATGATGTATAAAAGACTTGGGCATCCATCAGATCGTGTTCTAACAAATCTTTTTCCTTCTTTTTTTTTGAGACTGGTGTATGTGATGTTTGTCAATTTTCTAAGCAAACTAGACTGCCTTTGAATAGTTATTTATCAAAATCTTTTGAACTTATTCTTTCTGATTTGTGGTCTTCGCCTATTGAATCATATGATGATTATAAGTATTTTGTTATATTTGTTGATGACTATTCTCGTAGTATTTGGAAATACTTATTAAAATCAAAAGTTGATGTTTATTCTATTTGTCAAAAATTTCATAACATGCTAACTAACCAGTTTGGTGTAAAGATTAAAATTTTTATGACTGATAATGGAACTGATTATTGCCAAGGTATTTTTCCGAAATATCTTAGTAACCATGACATCATACATTAAACAAGTTGTGTAGGAACACCACAACAAAACTACATGGGCGAAAGAAAAAACCGGCATATCCTAGAAACAACGCGAGCTATAATGTTTCAAATGAATGTTCCTAAAAACTTAGCGTTTTTTAGGGCGACTCAAAAAGAATTTGGGGCAACTTATTCATACCCTTCCAATAGATGTGGTTATGGGATGTCCTAATGGTGAGTAAAATACCCTATATTCCCTTTCACTAATAAAAGTATAAAAACTAAACATAAACTCATTTCATTCCTAACTAACTACAGATTGTTTTGAATTAGTTTCTCTTCTTCTTCTCTTCATTTTATCTATCGATTGTGCGAGGAAATTTTCAAAACCAATTCATCGTATCTTATCGTATCGTCATTAATCGCGTACCAATTCATCATCGATAATTCAATCTAAAGATGGCTCAACAGAAACAAACTACTCGTTAAGATGATAATACTAATTGGCCAAATTTTACCGTGAGAATTAGAAACAGAGAGATTGTTGAAGAACATAGTGAAGAACAAGAAGAACACGAAGATGATGATCTAGATACGGAGACTGATTCTGACAATCAGCCTCTCCAGAACTATCTAATGGATCCAATAAGGTAAGGGTTTACCATTATTTGTGTTTAGTTTGCTTCAATTGAATGAAATCGTCAATAGAATTTCAAGGGTTTTCGGTGATTTCACATAATCGGTAGTTTCGTGTTTGTATTTATCTACCGATCATGGTCGTGTTCTTCATTCCTCGAGCACATCGACCATAATCGGTAGTTAGATTTAGTTCTTAACTACCGATTGTGTTCCTAAACCAAAATTTAGGCTTAATCGTAGTTAAATTTTTTATTTAACTACCGATTATGTTAGATGATTTTATGTAAAGGATTATAGTTTTGAATCAATCGATAGTTTTGTATAGGTTTAAACTCTCGATTATGAAAGTTCGGAATTCCTCAAGCACATCCATATAATTGGTAGTTAGAATTTTTCATTATCTACCGATTGTCTCTCTGTACTCAAATTTAGGCTTAATCGGTAGTTAATTTGCTACCGAACTACCGATTATATTACATGGTTTCAATCGATAGATAATCTATATCCCTAGCTACCGATTATGAACAATCGGTTGTTAGTTTGTTTATTTGACCACCGATTATGTGTTTCAATATATTAGAGTTTTCTGTTCCATTTTTATGCATAATCGGTAGATAATCTAGGTCCCGAGCTATCGATTATGGATAATCGGTTGTTAGTTTGTTTATTTAGCTACCGATTATGTACAATCGGTTGATGTTTATGTTCTTTATCGACCGATTATATAGTGATTAACGGTTTCTTATTATAAATAATTGTTCATTATTTTGTTTTTTTAGGGAAAGGCGAGCTAAGCAAGCCCAAGATACAATTTTTTGGGGGGTAAGAAATTAACAGCTAGTGCAACAAGAGAAAAGAGTGCTCGCGGAATCTCTATCACCGAAGGAATTCAACCAAGTTTTCAAAGAGTTAGAAACCAAGAAGAAGGAGAACCAAGTGCTCCACGAGTTAGAAACCAAGAAGAAGGAGAACCAAGTGCTACACAAGGAGAAGGACAAGGTACAAAGAAGGTATTTAAGAAAAAAGGAAGACACCAAGTCCCCGCCTCTTTGAAGATGAAGGGTATTGAAGCAGGCCAAATCCCTGGGTTACCAAGAGATGGAGGAGATCTGTTATTTGGTTACAAAGACTCTTGGGCCAAAGAAATTTATTCAACTGAGGTAATAATTATAAAACATCATTCTTAATCTATTGTATTTTTATTCGTAGAAGTGTTAACCGTTATTCTAATTATTTTATAACTCATCGTGTATATTAGGATGATTCTCATACGGTTCGTCTACTCAAACCTACAGCTGCACCAAGAAAAATGAAAGACTGGCCGTTAGATGGTGAGTGTGAAAGGTTCAAGCAAATTATTTATGACTCGGGGTTATCTACTGCTGCTGAGAATTCAATGTTAGAGCATGACCGGGTGTCAATATCAGCCTTCATGGAGAGAATGTATCCTGAGACTGATGCCTTCCACATGTCGTTTGGAGAGATGACGATCACCCCAGATGATGTGGTATATATTCTTAGTTTCACTGACCATGGTACAACCGTCAAGTTTGATTACGTAAAGCATTTAAGCTGGGAACAACTTTATTTTTACACTCAGAAGTGCCTTGTGTCACGGGCTAAGATTTTGGACTAGACCGTGCGGCACTTGAACTCTTCAAGTAAGCCTAAAATAACACAAGAGAATTGGAGACTTAGAGATTTTAAGTGGGAGAAAGTATTTGATTATAAGAGAGAATGTTACAATTGCTTAAGAGCTTGTTGGTGGATGATTTGAGCAAATGAGCTCTCCACCTTATATAGTGTGCTATGGAGGATTCTAGAATATGTTATAGAATCATCATCTTCTAGAGTATTCTACCACTATCATGAATATACAATAAAATATTATATACACAAGAACATTCTAGTATGTTGTGGACTTCCTTAATCTTCTAGGTCCTTCCAATGGACCTAGACTCTTATCATGGGCCAACCCAATATGTGGGAAAATGGGTGGGCCGTGACATTCTCCCCCACCTATTCTCGCGACGTCCTCGTCGTGGCTTGATTGTGAAACTGGTCGATCGCATCCTTGAATTGCCAGAGAGACGCTTCGGGCTCCCATGTTCCTTCTTGTATGGATGCATCTTTCCATTTCACTAAGTATTCTTTGCAAGGCGGCACTCCCTTCCTTCGAACAATCCGGTCAGCTAGTATCTCGTCTACAGCTTTGTCGAAAGAAGTTGTAATGGGAGGTGCACGTCTTGATACTCTGCGACTCTCGTCTTCCTCGTCTTTGTTGAACGCCTTTAGGTTGCTCGCGTGGAAGACGAGATGGATTTTTATCTTTGATGGGGGCTCCACTCTGTAAGAAGCTTTGCCCACTTTGGCTAGTACTTTGAACAGCCCTTCGTACTTGCATAACAAGTCTTTGTGTAGCGGCCGAGTGTACTTGAATTGTTGGGGCAGAAGCTTGAAAAACACCATGTCACCATCTTGGAACTCCACATGCCTCCTCTTTCCGACCCACTTCTTCATTTTCTTAGCCGCCTTCATCAATTGGGCGTGTGCTAAGTCTCTTTGTTGCTGCCAATCCTTCGTGGTCTTGTATGCTCCGGGACAAGCACCTGCATAAGAAGTGGCCAAAGTACTTGGCGTCAAGGGTTGCTTCTTCAATTTAGTCACCTTCGGTAGGGACCTTTGATAAGGTGCTTTTGTGGGAGGCTTAGCGCCAGGCTCCAGCTCGATCGCATGATCGATCTCCCTTCTTAGCGGCAACTTCTTAGGCAGCTCCTTCAGTATCGCGTCCTCGAACTCTTCGAGAACCTTTTTCATGCCTTTCGTAACTTCTTCAACTTGGATAGTCAGTTCCTCCTCCTTCATTGTTGCTATGAAGGTTACCTCACCCTTCTTAAACCCTTCTGAAAGTTGTAGCGCCGACAACACCGTGGTCTTCTTCTTCTCCCTAGTCACCGGGATAAGGTGTGTTGATTTTTCTCCGAGTATACACAAGGATTCAAAAGGTGGCATTGGAATGGCACGTTGTTCGCACATGAACTTCATCCCCAACACCATGTCAAGGTCATCCATAGGGATCACCGAGAAATTGACAGATCCCGCCCACTTGTCGAGATATATCTCCACACCACATGCCACGCCTTCTATTGGCTTCGCATCTGAGTTCACCGCCTTCACGGTACCTCCTCCTTTAGCGAACTTCATGCCTAGCTGCAATGCTTCTTTATTGGACACGAAGTTGTGTGTGGCTCTCGTATCCACTAAGGCGCGGGAGATCTTCCCATTCACCTTAACGTCTACGAACATGAGATTCTTGTCCTTGCTCTTGGATTTCTCCTTCTTAGCTTGGACACTGCTTAGCACTTGGAGCGAACTCATTATGGAATCCCGTTCCTCGTCGGATCCATTTTCCTCCATCAACGCACTAAGTTTACCCTTCATCGGGCAATCACGGACTTTATGATCTCCACCACATAAGAAGCAAGAGTATGAGGGCTTACCTTTATCTTTATGCTGGGAAGTTTTGTCTTTCCATGAAAGATACTTTTTTGAGGTATGCTTGTCTCTATCCTCCTTCGCTTCCCCACCTTTGGCATGGTGACTTCTTGAAGTTTCTCCTCTTTCTTTGAAGTTTGTACTCCTTGAATTCTTCCCTCTTTCTTCGAAGCTTGGCCTTGTATTCTCGATCAAGGTCTCGGCTACAGCTATTGCCTCGGTCATCGTTTGCACACGACGACGATCCAGCTCTTGTTTTACCCATGGCTTTGCTCCGCACAAGAAGTTAAAGAGCTTCTCTTCCTCAGACAGGTTGGGTATTTCTAGCAACAAGTTTGTATACGTCTCGGTATACTCTTTGGTAGTACCCGTTTGACGAAGATACTTCAACTTCGCTCTTGCCTCATAAGACTCATTCTCCGGGTAAAAGAACTTCTTAAGATCGACTTTAAAATCTGACCAAGTAGCGATAGTAGCCTTACCTTGCTTAATCTCTTGGCTCCACCATGCTAAGGCGTTCTCCGTGAGAAACACCGTAGCTCTTTTTATCTTCCTTGCATCATCCTCCATCTACAGGTGTTTGAAATACCTTTCGCAACTCCATATGAAGGTATCAATCTCCTTTGCGTCTCTTTTCCCATTATACGGTGTTGGCTTGGGAGCATCCTCTCTTGAGAGTCTGCTTGGCCCCTCGTGCATGGCTTGGTTTATGGCATCCCTTTTGCACAATACCAATTATGCTTTCACCGCCTCTAGCTCTTGCTCAGCTGACAACAATTTGGCCTTCACCTCCTCCACGACATCCTCCACCGCATCTTCGTTTCGAGATTCTGCGTCCATCTTGATACCGTCTACCGCCTTGCTTATGGCCTCCTCGAAGGTATCTTTCCACCCTTCAAGATTTTCCTTTGTTAGAAACTCTTCCTCGGCGCGTATAAGGAAATCGCTCACTCGCTTTTCCATACCTATCATTCTTGCCTCAAGACTTGTTTGCGTATCCTTGGACTTGCCCTTTTTCTTGGCATGGCCATCGACACCTTTCTCCATGGTGTTGTTGCTATTAACGTCAGCCATTCTTGAGTCTTAAGCTTCGCTCTGATACCAACTGTAACGGGCTAAGATTTTGGACTAGACCGTGCGGCACTTGAACTCTTCAAGTAAGCCTAAAAGAACACAAAAGAATTGGAGACTTAGAGATTTTAAGTGGGAGAGAGTATTTGATTATAAGAGAGAATGTTACAATTGCTTAAGAGCTTGTTGGTGGATGATTTGAGCAAATGAGCTCTCCACCTTATATAGTGTGCTATGGAGGATTCTAGAATATGTTCTACAATCATCATCTTCTAGAGTATTCTACTACTATCATGAATATACAATAAAATATTATATACACAAGAACATTCTAGTATGTTGTGGACTTCCTTAATCTTCTAAGTCCTTCCAATGGACCTAGACTCTTGTCATGGGCCAACCCAATATGTGGGAAAATGGGTGGGCCGTGACACTTGGTTGAGATCGAGCGACATCCGGCGATAAGTTCAACCAGTGCTTTTGTTATAAAACTAGACAGTTCAGCATGGTCTACTTGATGAATATGTTCAAAGGCACCAAGGATAAAGAAGAAATGAATCTAGAGTTTAGCGATGACGAAGTGAATGCTGCAGCCACTGCATATCTCCTATGTGTTTTGGGGTGTGTCATTTTCCCAAATTGTAGTGGCAACCGGGTCGATGCCAACCTTCTACAACTATTGCATCCTCTCAATAAAGTTCGTGATTACTCGTAGGGCACCGCATGTCATGCGTTCTTGATGGAAGAGTTAAGAAAGGCATTGAGGGAATGAACTAGCCAAATTGCCGGGAATATGAGCCTACTACAGGTATTTTGGTACCTCTACTGATGCTTTGATTGGTATTTATTTTTTTCTCTTTTAAGAATCAATTTTCTCATACTTGGTTTGATATGTACACTAGACATGGATCTATGACTACTTCCCGTTTCTCGAGTTGTCCAAAAAGAATATGATATGGGAGAATGGAACACCCAGAGGAACAAAATACATCTTCAACAACAACCGTTCAAGGTTTAAGGAGCAGCAGTTGATTTCTTTGAGGAGGACATTAGACTTGATGACGTCCAAATATGTATGTTTTGATCCATACAATGAAGACCGAGCTAGTGGATATATAGCGGGAAGGTCTGAGTTGTCATTTTATTATGGTCCCTTGTGGCATCCCACAGGATATGTTATGTACAATGCCTCTAGGGTGATGCGTCAACTCAGTTTTGTACAAGAAGAACCTTGGAGTCACATGCGTGGCAAGTTCAAATTGGACGTGGAGAATTATTTATGTGGTATGGACTCTATCACAGTAGTTTACTCTGGTAACCCATCTGTTGAAGATTGGAATAACATGATGCAATATTTGATCAACGAGGGGAGACCTGTCAACCGAGGTTATGAAGTATATCCAGGCTATATGGAATGGTACCAAGAGCATTCTCATCTTCATGTGATCCGTGAAGATAAATGAAAGACCATCAAGGTTTCCGATTATACTTGTATCATCAAAGAAAAACCTTTGGGTTATGAGAGGTTGGTACGTAATTTTCTTTCCGTTTGATTTTAATATTACAACTTAATATTTTAGATAATAATCGTTTGATTGTTATTGCATAAAAACAGAAAAATAGGTTTACGTTTTTCTCCAAGAAGATTGCTGGGTGTATAAAGGCGGGAATGTCTGTATCAGTTGAGTAGATGAAAGAGCATAAAGATCTAATAGATAACATTGATAATGAAGCTTATGCAAGTAAGTTTGGGGAGAAAGCTTCGTACAAGGCTAAGAGGCCAGCAGCAAAGCCCAGTAAAAGATTTCGTGGTTCATCGAGCGCTGATAGTGAAGCCAATGTCCCTGATGCTGAAACATATGTCCCTGGTGCTCGTCGTCCTTGTACTAAAACCAAGAAATCTAGAAATTAGATTGTGGTTGTTTTTTTAGAGAACATCATTTTCGGTTGATTTGCAAGAAACTTGTTTAATGTTCTAACATTATGTTTACTTTATGGATGATGAATGGATTACTTTACGGATGATGAATGTATTTTATGTTCTTTCTGTGAATTATCGATTGATTTGCTAGAGACTCATTTTTAATAAATAACTTTGTCGAAATTTTTACAGTACAATCGGTAGATACTTGGTTTACATCAACTACCGATTAAGCATGTTGATCCACAATCGGTAAATAATTATCTACCGATTACACTTACTGATAGAACTGCTTGGTTTCTGGACACAATTTACATTATAATTGGTAGTAAAAAAAAATTCTTAGACTACCGATTATGGAGTATGAATATTTTCAAAATTTGATAATTTTTTCAATTTTGAATTTGGGGAAACATTTATAATCGGTAGTTTAAAAAAATTCTTAGACTACCGATTACGAAGTTTGAATATTTTCGAAATTGGAAAAAAAATTCAATTTTGAATTTGGGACAACATTTATAATCGGTAGTTAAAAAAAAAAATTAGACTACCGATTATGGATAATGAATATTTTCGAAATTTGAAAATTATTTCAATTTTGAATTTGGGGCAACATTTATAATCGGTAGTTAAAAAATTTTCTTAGACTACCGATTATGGATAATGTAAATTTTGAAAATTTGATAATTTTTCAACTTCGAATTTGGGGCAAAATATACAATCGGTAGTAAAGGAAATTTCTTATACTACCGATTGTCAGAATCAGAAGGTAATGGTGATCCTGATACTTCCGATTGTTTATATTCGTATGAACTTAGTATACATATTTTATTTTATTTTAAAAGCCGTTAAGTCTCTAATCTATATAAGGAGGGTGACCTATTCTCATTTATACACCTCCAATACATTTTAACTATCCAACATCGAAGAAATAACCGTATAGATTAATGGTTCAACCGTTCACGGTAGAGGAAGATTTATCGTTATGTAGGCGCTATGTGCAATTCTATCCGAAGCGAGGAGAAGAACGTAGGCAAAATGGTGTAATGAGTATGAGTTATTTGGATAGTGTTCACGAACATTTTTGTGTTGACACCGGGAACCCAAATAACCGTAATAAAGCTGATCTTTTTTTTTTCGATTTCATTCTATAGGCAAAAAAGTTGATTCATTTGTGAATTTAACTTATCTTGTCAATCGATATCGTTTGAGGGGTGAAATTAATGATGAAGTTATAGCGAGATCTCTCAAGGAATGACGACGATAGAAACGATCAAATTACCGTTACAAAGCTCATTTCAATATCATTAAGGTGATGGACAGATTCAACCCGTTTAAGGTTCGTCCACGCCGTTAAAACAGAAAGGAATTTTCCAAGACAGTGTAAAATAATAATTAATACAATAATAGTGTAAAATGGCAGGTTTATAAACAGAAACCAAAAACTAATTCTTCTTCTTCTCTACCTATTCACGCCACTTTTTCTTCTTATTTCCTTCTCTACCTCTACCTACTCTCAACTAAAACAGCCTCATTTTCCATTTCTTTTCCTCTACCGATTCTTCTACTCCCTTTACTCTCATTCTCCATTGAAAATTGTTCCAAAACCTTTACCTAAACAATCAAAGAAGGGAAAGGAAAGATGGTGATAGAGGAGTTCAAAACCATTGAAATCAATTCGTCAACCGATTCCGATGAACTTCCCCTCCGACCAAAAAATGTTCCTACCTAATCAAAGAAGGGAAAGGAAAAGTAAGTTACATCCAACTTTTATGTTTTTAGTTATTACTTTGAAGAAATCATGATAATTCTAGTTTATAGACTTTTGTCTAACGCATAATCGGTAGAAATATGACAAACTTTATCTACCGATTGTGCCTCTAGTTCATCATTTCTGAAGAACATCATGCTCAATCGGTAGGTATTGCATAATTTTATCTACCGATTATACAATCGGATATTTACTGAAAACACTCCCTACCGATTATGTGTAATCGGTTGATATTTCATATTTTTAACTACCGATTGTGTGCTATTGTTTATTTTTATAATAGCTATTTTGTAGTTAGTTAATAATCAATGTTTGGGTATGTTTATTAGGGTTATGGATGAAGATGAAGGTCTTTCTGTAACTTATTGGGTTATCGATCATCGATTCTTTTTCAGGGAGAAAGACTTCTCAGGCATAAACCCATATTACAATGAAGCTGGAGAGTACATAGGTCCAGTTCAGGATGATGAAGTTGTTGCTGATACTAAGGGGAAGGAGAGGAAGAAGAAGAAGCGGGTCGAAACTAGGACCAAGTCGAGAGTAACTAGGAGTGGAAGAATTTCATGAGTGAGATTGATCACTTTGAATTTCTATGATGTGTTTTGTTTCGTTTTTTTCCGGATGTTTTTAGTTTTTTTGAACAAGTTTAATGAACAATATGTAGTAAGTTTATTTGAACAAGTTTTTCTTCGGATGTTGAAATTGTATTACGAAGTTAGATGTTAAGTAAAATCGGCATAATCGGTAGATAATAATGTTTCTAAAATACCGATTACATACAATCAGTAGTTATTAAATTCTCGTGCTACCGATTATCTACAATCGGTAGTTATTTATGTTCACTTACTACCGATTATGGCAAGAAAAGTCCTGGACAAGAAAACCATTATAATCTGTAGATAAAATTGATCTTTAAACTACCGATTACAAAGTTCAAAATTTTAAATTTTAATTCTATTCAGGCTACAATCGGTAGATATAAATTTTCAATTCCTACCGATTGTGAAAGATGAAGAGTTAGAAATTTTGGAAGGTTTTGAGAAATTCAATTTGGGGCGACACCTATAATCGGTAGTTTAAGTACTCCATTAAACTACCGATTGTACAATCGGTAGGAATAAAAATCACGAGCCTACCGATTGTACAAAAATATAACTCGAAAAATCAATCTAAAACACTCTCGATTTCTATTCCAAAACTAACTCAATAATTTTCTAACACTAACTATAACCAAATTAATTAACTAATTAATCAAAATTAACACTAATTAACCAAGGGTAGATTAGCCATTATATAAAATATATGGATAAGGGATGTATTGAGATTACTTCAAAATGATCTTATTTTGTTTTATTAGTCGCCCCAAATTAGTTTTTGGTCGCCCTTAAAAACGCCAGAATAATAAGTATTGAATACGAAGGAACAACTCTATCGGCATGTGCATACATTACTGTTATGGATCAAGCTACAACATTAATCAATAATTAATCTCAATTTCCACCAACATGTGTTAACCCATGTACTATTCAAGGAACGTCATCTGGTATTACCATTTATACTACGACACTATCACCAAGAAGTGCTACCAGAATTTTAACTTCACCAACATGTGTGGACAACACCACAACTACTCATGCTACGAAACCAAATCCAAGAAGATCAACAAGAGATATTAAAGCTCCAGAAAAGTTCAAGGATTTCTATACATGCCATGCCACCACGTATCCGATCCAAGAGTATTTAACATGTAATAATGTTTCACAATCTTATTTAATATTTCTTACTTCCTCGTCCAGGGAGGATGATCCAAAGAACTTCAGGGAAGCAAATACAGTTCATGTGTGAGGGTATAAAATCCCTGACTACACGTGTTCAAATATTATGGGAGGAATATCAGATTAAGATAAAACGAGAAACACTGCAACAAAACCCTTTAAGAAGTACTGAAACAACCATCTGAAACAGACAACATCATTGCATGATTGACACATAAGCTGCGGGAAAGCATGGTACACTGTTCGAAACAGATAGCTTCGTTGCATGTCTGACACACAAGTTGCGGGAAATTCTGACGCAGTAAAGGAAACTGATAAACATCGATGCATGAGAGACACGTCTCAACTGTACAAGTTGCGGAACAAAAGAAACTAAAGCATGACAAGTCACTTTCGATGTCCACATGCCATAATTCTAATAAGACCGCAACGTCCATCCAAATCCAAAAAATAACAAGTTGAGTACAAATCCGCAAAGGAAGTGCGGGATACTAAGCGAGAAACTAAGGGAAATACGAAGTACGCAAATCTAGTCTTGCGGGAAATACAAATAAGTCTTGCGGGATACACTCTGTTCCAAAGGCAGGATAAGAACTAATAGGTGGAAAGTTTGACTGGAGGGACCCATGAAATTTGCTATAAATACCAAACTCTCAAATAGAAAGAAGGACTGGAAAAACTGGGGAAAATTGGACATAAGGAATAGGATCAAAGCAAAGAGTTAAGGTATGAGACTTGTGTTAATTTTATAGTTCAATTGTTCTTAGGTTAACTTAACTTTAATTATGTACTTAATATCTTTCTGTAACATACAAACATGAATAAGAAATGATCCAAATCTTTATAGCCCGTGGATGTAGAAAATTTAATTGTCGAACCACGTTAAATTATTGTGTTGATACATGTTTTAATTCCTTCTTCAAATTGTTAACATGTTACGTTTTCATTTTAAGTAATTTGATTTTACTATGTTTCTGACTTTGATGGTTGTGATCCAAAGACTTAGATTTTTGGTAGTCACAGTTTGGCGCTAGAAACAGGGATAGGTAAAAGAATTTATTCTACCTATCCAAATTTTCATTTTTGAAATTTAAATTTTTTTATCCTATAAAATCCCCTATGACAACATTTTTAGTCATCAATTCTTTCAACTGATGTTCATATAGATTTAACTGTTATAATCTTATACAACACTTCTTTAATTGATACTTTTTATTTTAATATTCCTGGTTACCTTATATGTTCTCTTAATCATGGGTTTGAAAACTTTATTATAAACTCCCACCATAATATTATGTTCTTTAATGATTTTGTAAAAGAATTTAGCTTGAAACCATTAAATTTATGTGTCTCTGATTCAATTGATTGTATGAATTAAAATTGTATTACAACTACTTAGTTTTTATCCTTGTCAAAACAGTAAAATAAGTTTTGAATTAAATTTCTGAAATTGCTTTTGATTTGCTTGTAAAAAATGATTTGATGAACACATAAAACCTGAGTTAAAATTGGTAAGTTGTCTAGCTTTTACGTGATATATCAAATTCTAGCTAGATATTTTCTATCAGTCAAATTGTTTTTTATATATTGCGGATGTTAAAATTTCATGAAACACATATCTCATTATCTGAACTCTTGTTAGAACATTGACAAAGAAACTTCTAGGACAACACAACATTGCACAAAGAAGATATTATAATATTCCAAAAGAAATTACATAAATGGAAACAGTTGCAAATAGAACCGTACAAGAACAAGATGGTGATATAAGAAATTTGGGAAACCAGACAATAGAGACTCTTCCAGAAAGAGAAATAGTAGAAGAATCCCAAGGACCACAACCCTTGGATGCTCAGGAAAATATTTCGGTTAATCAATCAATTAATCAACCACATGAAGAAGCATCACAGAACAGGGTTGACCCCATTAATCAACTACTTGAAGAAATCAATGAAATGCGCAAGGTTCAAAAAACTTGTATAGAAAAAATTGTTTTATTAACCTAGGAAAATCAAATGCTTAGAAATAAGTCCAACAAGATGCGGAAGCATCTGTTACCAAGATACAGGGGCAAGAAGTAAGCTCAAACAGATCCGCAAAAAGTAAAGCAAGAATCAATAAAGATCAAAGAGTGATGGTAGTGGAACCCGCACATGACACATATTTTCACTCAAAACAAAACAAAACAAGATAAATCAGCGATATGAACCAGATAGACTAGATTTTGATGATTCAGAGCCGCAAATCAACATATGGCAAAAATATTTTGAGGACATGGAACAAATGAGAGAAGAAATCAAAACTTTAAATAATAAACAAGAGGGAGGGCGACTTATAGAAGTGTTAAAAGAGGCCAGTAGAACACCATTGGCTCGCACCTTACGCATGCGTCAATCCCGCATAAATGCAATCTTCCCATCTTTGAATGTTATGATGGGACAAAGGATCCAGCTGCTCATTTAAAGTACTACAACCGCAATATGACCCGTTGGGAATAGGATGATACAATTATGTGTCGATATTTTCCTTCAAGTTTGAAAGGCTCAGCATTAACATGGTATGATAATTTACCAGAAGGGTCAATACATTCGTACGCACAATTGACTCGTAAATTTTTGGAAACATATATGTATAATAAACCCACAGACGCTGGGATGGACAAGTTATTTGCCCTTGTGTCTTGGACAGAGGAGACTATCCAAGACTACACAGATCGATGGCAGGCGATCTGTCAAGCAATAGGGAATATAAATCCAGAAATTTCTATTAACTGCTACAAATGGGGATAGCCAACCGAATGAGCCCACTTTTTGTAGATATTCATGGAAAAAATCCGAAAACCGAAGGGGATCTCAGGGAAATTATTGAAAAATATGCAAGGTTGCAGGATATTCAAAAACAGCATCCGAGCATAATTTCCCAACAACAGAAGGTTTCCAACAGGGCAAATTTTGTAGAACCATCAACAAGTTCCGGAAAGAGGGTTGCGGGCGAAAATCCTAATATTGAATTCAAACGAGGCAGGGCAGATGATGAAAGAAAGTTCAACCGCTAATTTGAGGATCGAGTTTTCACTAAACTCAATACCCCTTACTCACAAATTCTAAATACCATTAAGAACATGCAAGATTTTGAATGGCCATGGGCAAAAGGAAAACAACCATCACATACACAGAATTCAAAGGATTATTGTGAATATCATTGCTTTCAGGGCCATCCCACAAGCAAATGCAGGAATTTGAAGTTGCAAGTCCAAAAATTGATTGATATTAGAGAGCTGAAAGAATTTCTTTATTTGCCCAATCCTCCACCAAGGCTCAACATAGGAAAAACTGTAAACCCAACCATCAATATGATTTCCTATACCGAGTCGAGTCAATCATCTATGTACGCAGCCATTGAAAAGAAGCTGCGTAAAAGAGTTCACATGCATGAAGTCTTCAAAGTTGCGGGGAGATTCACATAAACATGGGAAGAATGGATGGCTTCTCCGTTAACTTTTTCAGCGGATGAGGTTGATCAGGAAATTGAAACACATAATGATCCGCTGGTGCTTACTTTACCAGTGTCTGGGTGGAACGTAAAAAAGATCTTCATGGATGGGGAAGCTCCCTTAATGTGTTATTTTATGACACATTCCAAAAAATGGGATTAAAGGACGATCAACTTACACCTTCTTACTACACTATTCATGGTTCTATTTTCTTTTTCTTCCCTTCTATCATTCCTTTAGTCCCATAGGTTTAATGAGATAGCATCAAAACCAAAAGGGGAAATTTTACTTGATGTTATGGCAGGACTAATAAGCATTTTGACTAAATTCAGTGTGGTGGAGGCACCGTCTCCATATAATGTCATCATTGGTAGACATTGGGTCCACCAATTGAAATGAGTGACCTCAACATATCACCAATACTTGCGATTCCCGACACCGCAAGGGGAGATGGAGATAAAAGGGGATCAGAATGTTGCAAAATATTGTATCCTCGTAGAAACTTACATGAATGAGGAACGAGTTCAGCAGCAACAAGACAGAAGAAAAGAGCGAAAGATAAAAGCAAAAGAAAAATCAATAAACCAATATTTGATTGAGACTGCGGGAAGAGGGTCAGTAAACAAAACAAATGAAAACACTTCATCAGAAGCAAACATGCCAAAAACTAAAGAAAGGGGCAGTATTCCAGAATAGCAATTAAAGGGAGCTCCCACACCTTTAGGAGCTCCCAAATCCACTTTCTCAGCAGTTGAAGAAACCAAGAATATCAATATAGGAACGGAAGAAGCTCCGAAAATAATCAAGATTGGAATATTAATGGAATCGAAAAGGGAACATGATTTGGTCACTCTACTTAGAGACTATGTGGATATTTTCTCATGGAAAATGGAGGATATGCCAGGCATTGATCCAAATATTGTCCGTCATGAGTGGCATATACATCCGGGCATTACACCTTTTTGGCCGCGCATACGCAAAGTGGCACCCGAATATCATTTGCCAGTTGAAAAGGAACTAAAGAAGCTCATGGATGCGGGATTTATTCGAGAGGTGTGTTATCCAACTTGGATATCCAACATGGTAATTGTACAGAAGAAGAATGGAGGAGTAAGGATTTGTATAGATTTCACCAATTTGAACAAGACATGCCCCAAAGATAGTTATCCGTTTCCTAGCATTGATCAACTAGTAGATGCAGTTGAGGGGCATGAGGCTTTGTCTTTCATGGATGGAAAATCAGGGTATAATCAAATTGCTTTAACTGAAGAGGATCAGGAACATACTGCATTTTTTACCCCGCACGGTTTGTACTGCTATACTAGAATGCCATTTGGGTTAAGGAATGCGGGAGCAACTTATCAGC
This sequence comes from Papaver californicum, assembly GCA_023531435.1. Classification (NCBI taxonomy): domain Eukaryota; kingdom Viridiplantae; phylum Streptophyta; class Magnoliopsida; order Ranunculales; family Papaveraceae; genus Papaver; species Papaver californicum. Next base: position 2,506,182 of record JAJJMC010009453.1, on the reverse strand, counting down.
GACTGGTAGATGCAATCTTTAAAAATAGATAGGCTGAACCTTGGAAGTCTATGTAGATGATATACTAATAAAAAGTAAACTTTCAAAGGATCATTTACAAGATTTGAGGGAAATATTTGAAGCTCTACGAAAATATAAAATGAAATTCAATCCGGACAAATGTATTTTTGGAGTTACATCCTGAAAGTTCTTGGGTTACTTGGTTACAAAAAAGGGGATTGAAGTTTACCCATCAAAAATACAAGCGATTGTTAATATGCCATCTCCAAGGAATGTAAAGGAAGTACAAAGATTAAATGGATGTTTAGCCGCACTTAGCAGATTCATTGCCAGATCATCAGACAGATGCAAACCATTTTTTGACACACTGAAGAAGAAAAGCAAATTTGTGTGGAATGAAAATTGTGAGCAAGCCTTTCAAAATATCAAACCTTATCTTGCCACATTACCCGCAATACAAAATCCAAAGCCTGAAGAAATGCTGGCCTTGTACATAGCCGCAAAAGAAGATGATGTAAGTGCGGTATTGGTATGAACAAATGAGAAAGTAGAGAAACCAGTGTACTACATCAGTAAAACTCTCAATCTGGCCGAAAGGAATTATACTAAAATTGAACAATTGATATTAGCACTGGTTTTTGCTACACAGAAATTGCGCACATATTTCCTAACAAATTATGTGCGGGTACCAAGTAAAGCTCCATTAGAGTCTGTACTAAAGAATGTGGGAAAAGTAGAGAGAATAACAAAGTGGAATGCACAACTGGAACAATTCCATATCTTATTTGAAATACAAACTGCACAAAAATCACAAGTCTTGGCAGATTTCCTTGCGGATTTACCACTAGATGATGATTTTGAAATCCAAGGTTTACCTGGAATAGAAGATGATGATTCCCAAGATATTATGAATTCTGTAAACTCCCGCAGATGGGAAGTATTTGTTGATGGGGCACGGAATAAAGAAGGAGCGGGAATCGGAATTTTGATTACAACCCCTACAGGACATCGCATGGTACATGCATTTCGTCTTGAATTCGGTGAACACACAAATAATATAGTAGGATATGAGGTTGTGGTTCATGCCTTAAGGATTATCATCGAGTTGGGAATAAATGATGTGCGGCTTACAAGTGATTACAACTTATAATTCGGCAGGTTGAATTGAAATATCAAGCACTTGATGAAAACTTGATAGAATACAAGAATCTTGTTCAAAAATTGGCATCCCAAATTCCAAACATAATTTTTCGACATTTATCCCGAGAGAAAAATCGCCATGCTGATGCATTAGCATTCATTTCTTCAATGATAAAAGATCAAAATACTTCAGTAGTCAAAATTGGGCGAATCTATGAGCCATCAATAAAGTTATGGGCGTTGAAAACATGGAAGAAGAAATTGGTGAAGATATTAAATATGATGGAAACCATCCACAGAAACCAGAAAATGAATGATCTGAAGAGGATTGGAGGCTCCCGATACTTCAGTGCTTACAAAATGGGATATTTCTGGCAGACACTAAAGAGGCAAGGAAAGTGCAATCAAAATATGCAAATTATCAGTTGCAGGATAAAATTTTGTACCGCAAATCTTTTTTAGGACCATTACTTCGGTGTTTGTCACAAAAAGAAGGACAACGTATTCTCATAGATATTCATTATGGAGATGCGGGAAATCATAGTGGAAGACGATCACTTGCACTAAAAGCAAAAATACAAGGGTATTATTGGCCATTTATACATAAAGATGCGGAGAACTTGGAAAAAAGTTACAAAGAATGCCAACGCTTTGCAAAGAGAATTAAAGCTCCCGCAACGGAACTCAATTTTGTACTCTCCCTTAGAGGAAGGCACACACAAAAAAACCATTTAATTGTAGCAACTGATTATTTTACTAAATGGGTTGAAGCCAAAGTTCTTGGTCGTATTAGGGATACAGATGTTTTCAAGTTTTTATTCGAAGATATAATTTGCAGATTCGGAATCCCGGTAGCTATAGTCTCAGACAATGGACAACAATTACAAGGGGAAAATATTGATATGCTTTTCGAAGCATTTAATATCCAAAAGAACAAGTCCACTCCACTTTATCCTCAAAGTAACGGACAAGCGGAAGCTACAAATAAAACTATTGCCATGAATCTAAGGAAGAGTCTAGATGGTCATCATAAATGGTGGTGCGAACAACTTCATAACACTTTGTGGGCCTATCGCACGACAAGAAGAGAAGCCACTGGAGAATCACCATTTCTTCTTACTTATGGAGCGGAAACAGTTATTCCAACGGAAATTATTTTACCCACAACAAGGATAGAAGCATGGGAAAAGAATTTAAACACAAATTTAATGCTTGAGAAGTTGGATGACTTAGAAGAAAGAAGGGAGGTTACACTCCAAAGAAAGGAAAATTATCAAAGAAGACTGGCAAGAGAATATAACAAGAAAGTAAAGTTGCGGAATTTTGTTGAAGGGCAGTATGTACTGCGACAAATACCAAAATATCAAAGAGGAAAAAAAGCAACAAAATTTGCACCCACATGGGGAGGGCAATATGTCATACAAGATATTGCGGCCCGGACCGACACTCCATTTCTTATAATTCTTCACAGCTATATTGTCCGCATATGTAGCATGGAAGTTATCTACCGTGTAGTGTTTACGTTCCGCAGGGTCGGGAGTATAACATATGAAGTTGATTTTTCCCCTGCTACGCATACTACATTCATCCAACACGCGCCACCAATTTCCATTTTATTGGGTAACGGATCGGACTAAACTGTGCTTGGACTTGTTACGACTTGCGAGAAAATCAAATTGAAAAGAATTCTCGCTCTGGTACAGAGGAAGCTTCAAGCCCGCATCCAACGCACCCGCGGGTATTAACGGCCTGTTGTTGTTGTACTCAAAATTCTCCATCATCTCCAACGTAATTTCATCTCCTTCAGCAGGATCGCAGAAGGAAACTTTAAATTGCTGAAGATTGTGTTTCTTCTTAAACTCTTCAATGTTCATTGACCTGAAGCCTAAATTTTTATTTTAGCGTTTATTTTTATAAGTTGTTCTGTTGGCCGTAAAAGATACATATGCGGACCTTACTAAGTCAGAAGGTTGAACTCCTGAAGTACCAGATTCATCCACCACATTTTTCTTCTTCACAGTGTAGTGAGATGACTTCCTATCTAAAGGATGATCATCTTGATGAGAAGCACCACCAACGGATTTGTTATCAGTTTTCCTAGTCATGGTAAGTTTTTATTTACATATGAAAATAAGAGAAGATAAGTTCATCATGATCAGAAGCAAGAACAAAACAGAAATGTTACAGAACAAAAGAACAACAAGACGTTCACTGAATCAAAATATAGACCATTAAACAATTTTCTGATCAAGGAAAGAAAAGGATCATGATTCAATAGAACAACCAGACATCAAAACAAAAATATCATCATCATCATCATCATCATTATCATCATTCACTCCAACAGATAATAAACAGATAAACAAGAACATCATCAACATCATTATCATCATTGTCTACTCTAAAAAGATTCAGTCAAAGAAATTTATAAGTAAACAAATACATTAAGAAAAAAGTTAAGAGAATCACCTGTAACGAAGTAAGAGACAAAAGAAAAATCAGATGATTGATGGAAAAGAAGACTTGATCCCGATGCAAAAAATCCTTAATCACTAAGTTCAGAAGAATAAAAAAGAACTGAGGAATCTTTGAAAAGTTCAGAAGAATGAAAAGCAGAAAAACTTTAAGAAAAAAAAGACAAAGAATATAAAGAATGAGATGAGAGATGTGGCTAACATTAAATATGAGAAGACTGAAACTGACGAAACCGTTGAAAAGTGAAAGGGAGAGAAACTTTATTAGAGATATGATTTCCTCGAAACTGCCAACTGACAGAAACGTGGGAAGAAAATTTATTAGTAGCGTGAATATCGGGAAGAGTAAAGCTAAACGTGGGAAGAAAAGTTATTAGTGGCGTAAAAATCGGAAGAGTAATAACTATTTTTCCTTTTTTAAATTTTTACCGTATGCCAAAATTAAAAATAAAAAATGGGCAAATTGTGAGGGTATAAAATCGCTAACTACACCTGTTCAAATACTATAGGAGGAATATCATATTAAGATAAAACGAGAAACACTGCAACAAAACCCTTTAAGAAGTACTGAAACAGACATATGAAACAGACAGCATCATTGCATGATTGACACATAAGCTGCGGGAAAGCATGGTACATTGTTCGAAATAGATAGCTTCGTTGCATGACTGACACACAAGTTGCGGGAAAGTCTGACGCAGTAAAGGGAACTGACAAACATCGATGCATGAGAAACACGTCTCAACTATACAAGTTGCGGAACAAAAGAAACTAAAGCATGACAAGTCACTTTCGATGGCCACATGTTAGACATGCCATAATTCTAATAAGACCGCAACGTCCATCCAAATCCAAAAAACAACAACTTGAGTACAAATCCGCAGAGGAAGTGCGGGATAATAAGCGAGAAACTAAGGGAAATACGAAGTACGCAAATCAAGTCTTGCGGGAAATACAAATAAGTCTTACGGGATACACTCTGTTCCAAAGACAGGATAAGAACTAATAGGTGGAAAGTTTGACTGGAGGGACCTATGAAATTTGCTATAAATACCAGACTCTCAAAGAGAAAGGACTGAAAAAATTTGGGTTGAAGCCAAAGCTCTTGGTCGTATTAGGGATACAAATGTTTTCAAGTTTTTATTCGAAGATATAATTTGCAGATTCGGAATCCCGGTAGCTATAGTCTCAGACAATGGACAACAATTACAAGGGAAAAATATTGATATGCTTTTCGAAACATTTAATATCCAAAGAACAAGTCCACTCCACTTTATCCTCAAAGTAACGGACAAGCGGAAGCTACAAATAAAACTATTTCCATGAATCTAAAGAAGACTCTAGATGGTTATCATAAATGGTGGTGCGAACAGCTTCATAACACTTGTGGGCCTATCGCACGACAAGAAGAGAAGTCACTGGAGAATTATCATTTCTTCTTACTTATGGAGCGGAAACAGTTATTCCAAAGGAAATTATTATACCCACAACAAGGATAGAAGCATGGGAAAAGAATTTAACACAGATTTAATGCTTGAGAAGTTGGATGACTCAGAAGAAAGAAAGGAGGTTATGCTCCAAAGAATGGAAAATTATCAAAGAAGACTGGCAAGAGAATATAACAAGAAAGTCAAGTTGCGGAATTTTGTTGAAGGGAAGTATGTACTGCGACAAATACCAAAATATCAAAGAGGCAAAAAAGCAACAAAGCAACAAAATATGCACCCATATGGGGAGGGCAATATGTCATACAAGATATTGCGGGACAAGGTTCATACCACTTGCGGAATATGAATGGAGAAATCTTATGACATCCTTGGAACGCACAATTTCTCAAACCCTATTACCCATAACCAACAATGCAATCATACAATAATTTGGTTGTATACTAGGTAAAGCAGAACAAATGCAATCTCTCTAGAGAATCCATATAAATGTCTATGAGTGTATGACTATTGGATCTTTCGCCACAGAGATTCCTAACATGACATTAATTATTGTATCAGGTACTCTCCATTTTAGGAGGTGCTCTAAGGACCGCATCCTAATTTCCTCCTGGCCAGAGAGAAGTTACATGCACTTCGACCCTCAAAGTAACTCAAGGTATAAAATTTCCTTGTGGTTAATCAATACACACTCAATCAATACACTAACAATCAATATATATATTTAAAAATTGTTTTACAGGAACAATAATGTGAGACAAAAAGAAATTGCAAATACAATTTGAAAGAAGGAAAAACTAAGCAACAGGAAAACTAAGGAGCGGGAGGTTTTGCATTAAAAGGAGGATTTTGAGGGATTTCCTTGCGGCTATAGACTTTGGTAAATCCATCGGACTTAACTTTATCAAGAGTGTTGTTGACCGCTTTTGTAACTCCAACTCGAGCTTCGATCCTCAACCAAGAAATATAAGCTTTTGCGGCTTCAAGCTCCTTCTTGCACTTATCTACCTCGGCAGCAGACTTTCTGACACTCCCCTTCCAAAAAACTATTTTCCCTCTCTCTGAAGCCAAGTCCCGAGCTAAGCTTTCAGCCTTCAAAGTTTCCAGCTTCTATTTGTCCTTCGCCTCTTTGGTTTTAGAGGATAAAAGTTCCAGTTGATGTTGCGCCTCATTAGCCTTGGCAGTAACAAGCTCCAGATGCCCTTTGATTTCTTCCACCTTAGCATTGGCAGCACCAAGCTCTCCTTCAGCCTTAGCAGCTTTTGCGGCTGCATCTTTGAATTTTTCTTCAAAACTTGTAACAAAAATAACAGGTTAATCAATGCGGAAATAGTATTCAATTTCAAGTATGCACAAAAAATAAGATACCTCTTGCGAGTGATTCAAACTCTTCTAGTTCCTGGTCCATTGCGTCTTTGGAAACATCATGAAAATCATATTCTCCTGAAAGCTTATGATAATTGGCAGCGAGTTGCTGAAGATCTTGACGACACTGATTTAATTCTGTTTGTTTCAATGAATCACTTTCCGTAACTTATTTGATTCGCTTGTACATTTTTCCAACTCTCTATGCAAGCGAAAAATGTCACTCTCACGATGAAGAATGGTATCAGATAAGCTAAGATTTTAACTTGAGCATCCGCAAGTGCGTTCCCTTTGGCAAAAGCATCTGAAGCGGAGTTGTCTCTATCTTTATTATCAGTTGCGCGATATAAGAAGAAAGCTGGAAGTTGTGATGTGACCCGGAATGAGAAAATCTCGCAAGGATATTCTGACGCTCCATACAGAAACTAAAGCATGACAAGTCACTTTCGATGGCCACATGCCATAATTCTAATAAGACCGCAACGTCCATCCAAATCCAAAAAACACAACTTGAGTACAAATCCGCAGAGGAAGTGCGGGATACTAAGCGAGAAACTAAGGGAAATACGAAGTACGCAAATCAAGTCTTGCGGGAAATACAAATAAGTCTTGCGGGATACACTTCGTTCCAAAGATAGGATAAGAACTAATAGGTGGCAAGTTAGACTGGAGGGACCCATGAAATTTGCTATAAATACCAAACTTTCAAACCGAAAGAAGAACTGGAAAAAATGGGGAAAATTGGACATAAGGAACAGGATCAGAGCAAAGAGTTTAGGTATGAGACTTGTGTTAATTTATAGTTCAATTGTTCTTAGGTTAACTTGACTTTAATTATGTACTTAATATCTTTCTGTAACATACAAACATGAATAAGAAATGATCCAAATCTTTAGCACCCATGGATATAGACAATTTGATTGTCGAACCACGTTAAATTATTGTGTTGATACATGTTTTAATTCCTTCTTCAAATTGTTAACATGTTACGTTTTCATTTTAAGTGATTTGATTTTACTATGTTTGTGACTTTGATGGTTGTGATCCAAAGACTTAGATTTTTGGTAGTCATATCATGTTTGGAAGAAATTAATACAAAAAGAATTGTAAGCTCTCGATAAGAATGAAACTTATGGTACCACAAGGAAAAAAGGGACAAGGAAAAAAGGTTGTTGGTTGGCGTTGGGTATATAAATGAAGTATAAGAGTGATGGTACCATTGAACGGCACAAGACAAGACTTGTCGTTAAAGTTACACAAACATATGGAAAAGACTATAAGAAAACGTTTGCTCAAGTTGTAAGAATGAACACATTTAGAAATCTACTTTCTTTAGCAGTAAATGAAGACTAGAATTTTTTTCAAATGGATGTAAAAAATACATTCTTACATGGAGATCTTGAAGAACAAGTTTATATGAGTATTCCGGTACTTGGTCATTCGGAAGAAGGAAAAACATGATCCGTGTGTAAACTTAAGAAAGTGACGGGTTAAAGCAATCACCAAGAACGTGGTATGCGAAGCTTAGTTCCATATTCAAGTTAAATGGTGTTAAAGAAAGCTCTGCGGATCCAACATTATCTGTTAAAAAAGGTATGTCAGGTATTATCATTGTGTTAGTGCATGTGGATGATATTGTGATAACCGGTAATGATCATGCTAAAATTGTGAAACTAAAAACACTCCTACACAATAAGTTTGTAATTAAGGATTTAAGAACTTCGAAGTACTTTCTTGGCATATAAATTTCCCACTCAAACCAAGGTATTTTTCTAAATCACAGAAAACATGTCTTGGATTTATTAAAAGAAACAAGAAACTTGGGTGTAAAACTATCAAAAACACCTATCGATAGCCAGATAGCCACACAATGCTTGATGAAGATGGTGAGTTACTCTCCAAAGGTTAGTTGGTAAAATTATATATTTTACTATTACCAGGACAAGTATCTCACATGTTGTTAGTAGATTTATGCATCCACCTAGAGTGAATCATATGAATGCAGTTAACAGAATTTTGCAATACTTTAAAGGATCATTTACATATATGTCCCATTTTTTTAAGTTGTTTAGAAAATAATCCCGTTACAGAGAATTCCATCCAGTTACAAAGTTAACTGGTCTTAACTGACATGTAGCAATTCAAGGATGTCCGGAAATGACCCATATACCCTTCACCTGTAAAAACAGTTGTAACAAAAAACATACAGACAAGCCCTAAAATTATAAAAACAAAGGCAAAAATATTAAAAGGAATTAGGTTTAAAAGCGCTACTGTGTAAAGTGTAAAGTTGCAGCTAATGATATAAATACTATCATTTATTAATTATATCAAACCAAATATCCAGTATTTAAAAGCAATCAGACACCATAGATCATGGAGATAATACCTTAACCATTAGTCTTGATAGAAATTATAATAAAACATAACTAATGCAAGAAGTCTTAGCTTGAAAAGTAAGAGCAAACAAAAAACAACCTATTCCAAACTAGTTCCAAGTAAATCCCCCCCCACTCAAAACTCACTATGGTTGAGTCATTGCTTTGCTTGGCTTTTTAGGAGGAGGCATGCCTCCACTTGCACTTTCAGCTTGTGATGATTGGGCTTGAAAAGTCTCAGCTTCGGATCTAGTCCTCTTCTTCTTTGGATTAGAGGCAATTGCACCACCAGGGCAGGTTGTTTTGTTGTGACCAGGCAGCTTGTATTTGTTGCAACATCTGGCTTTCTTCTCAGATAAGGTCTCATCATATGCCTTCCTTCTATGCTTTCTAGGCCTGCCTGGTTTCCTTTTGAGTAGTGGAGGAACAATAGTTTCTCTTGGCTATATAGAAAGGAAAAAACTAAATTAATACTACAAAAGAGTATAACAACTAGTCTAATCTATTTTACTTCAATATGACAAAACATTGTTAAAAGAACCACAAACTAATCTTTCATGGTTGAATAAAAAAATACAACTGATACAGGAAAGTGGACATTTTGACATCACAACATATGTACAGGTTATAGGCTATGCAATAAGAGTTGATAATTAAGTTAATAAGTCTGATGTCCACTCGAAGAATCAAATCATTTCTGAAATTTTAAAACAGTACTACTGCAAGGTTGTCCAAGTTTATATTCTACTCAAAGATTAAGTACAATTGAAGATAAATAAATATGAACAGTTTAGAGTACACAAAATACCTCTTCCCAGTCCTCAGGCCCTTCCAACAGGGGCATAAGTTGTCTGGTAGTTATTCACTGAGTAATATCCGGCACAATACCTGTAAACATATCAAGAAACAACATCGACATGCTTAACATATTGGTATTAAGAGAAAGAATCATTATTAAAACTAGTTGTGTTTAGAACACTTACTCAACCCAATTAGGTCTGATTTTTTGTAGAGCACAGACTGCATGTTGGCAGGGAAAACCCCTTAGCTGCCACTGCATACAGCTACAAATATGTTTCTCTAAGTCAACAATGAATACTTTATTATGTATGCTTGTAACCTCATAGAGCTTCCCTACAACAGCTCCTTCTACCTTGTATTCCCCAGTTTTGTTTAACATTTTCTTCAATAATTTCTTGGCAGTAGGAACCAAATCTCCGGAATCCCATCCAATACAAGCATTTCTTCTCTTGTAAAACAAACCCATCACCATCTGTCCATACAGTAAAACTAGTTTGCAGACGGGTTTCTCCCTAATGTTGGTTATCATATTAATGAAACTTTCAGAAAAATTGTTAGTCAAATGTTCACAACAGCTCTTGTGGCCAAAAAAGGCCCTACACCAACTTTTGGGATCCTCACCCATCAAATACTCATAAGCCCTAACATTCTCTGACATCATACTATCCATGTGCGGCTACAATTGAAACATATTCATTGTCATAAGCATTTGACTTTATGCATTGACAATCTGGTTTCATAAAAGTTCATTCGACTATTTATAGACTAACAAGCATTCATCTTTTATGGACTAACGAACATACATAGTCATATATATATATAATAAACCAAACCTAAAAGTGTTTAAGCTTGCTCTAGCAGCATTCCAAAAAAGAGTGTGCAGCTTAGATCCCTTAAAGTGTGTTTTGAAGTTTGCATACATGTACCTGTGATGAATTAGAGGGTCAATATAGAATATATATTATATGTTTTGTAATAAAAATTGACTAAGTAGTTAATTTGTTACCTGAAGCAGAACCTATGTGGTGAAGTAAGGAACAATTTCTGAACATCATCTCTCAAACCCTTTTGTCTATCAGATATGAAGTTGATCAGCTCAACGGGGTGATCAACCAATCTAGGTTTGAGATGTTTCAACAACCAGTTCTCCGCGCATTCATTTCTACAAACCATGATCCCCAAAGGAACCAATCCATTCTGGCCATCTAGAGCAGTGGCAGATAGTAGACAGCCACCATACTTTCCCTTAAGGCGATATCCATCCAGCCCAACCACATTTCTACAACCATTTATAAAATCTTTCATAGGGGCATCAAAAGATATGGTCACGGATTCAAAGTAATTATCTCTCCTGCAAGAAGAAACAAGTTGTAACAACTAAAACTCAAAAGTAAGCAATTTTAAGAACAATTGAAGAAATGAAATTACCTTCCATAAGTGAAGGTAGCAACTGATCCGAGATTAGTCCTTTTGATCATTTCACATAGACTTGGTATGAGTCTGAAACTATCATCAAAGCTTCCATTGATCCTCTCCAAAACATTGTTTATGGCTTTCAATGCCACGTGATATGGGATCAATATGTTGTGGCTTGTCCAAAATTCAGCAGCAATCTCAGAAGGTTTGGGCACAGTATGGCCAGGTGATTCCCTTAGCTTGTCAATCACATGTTGAGCTACAAATGCAGGATTAGCACATGAATTCCTCCCATAAGGATCTCTAATACAAGTGTGGTGCAAGTGGAAGTCTCTTATACTCCAAGTTGGCTCACCAGGGATCCTTCTTGCAGATATATACCAAGGACAGAGAATGGGCTCTCCAAAGCCTTTGCACACAGCCTTGATTCTAATATTATCACTCTTTGTCATCCTACAAACTGTCCTAGTGGATACACAATATTTTCTAAGATTTTTCTGAAAAGCTTCTTTTTCCTGAAATTCTAACCCCTCCTTATATCTATCTTCAGCTACATCTTGTACTTCATGTTCTGGTTCAGGGAATAACTCAGGATCCACTATATCATCAATAAAGTATTCTTCAAAATCACCTTCATTGAACCATTGTTTCCTATTATCAATATTACCAACATTCCTATAAGGCCTATTATCAACTTCTTTTCCTCTACCATCTTTAAGTCCAAAATCATTTAGAGGTTCATTAACATCCTTGACTGCATCATATGACATCCAACAAGGAAAAAATAAGTAACACATTGAGTATCCTGTAAACAAGCTAAAAAAATTTAAAGGAAAAAACAACATTACCTTCAGCTTCATCACATGTCTCCAACAACTGGTCATAGTGATCATTTACATGTTCAAACACACAAAAATCCACATTAACATCAAATTGCAAACATTAAAATTCTAATGAATTGTGAAATTTCAAAATAGAAACATTACCTTCATCTTCATCACTGTCCTCACCATTGCTGCTTTTCATACTAAAATTCTGTAAAAAGTCCTTCCAGTCTGCATTATCTTCACCCTCACTGTAAATGAGTGGTTAGCTCCATGGCTGGTCTTCCGGATGGCAGTCATCTGCATTAAGATTCTCAAGGTGCAACACTGGTTCTTTAGTAGCATTGACTGCTTCTTCAACAACATTTACTTTATCTGATGCTGACTTCCAAAATTCAAAACCTAGTGAATCATCATCTAAGTTCACAATGCCTTGAATGGCACCAGTTTTGACGTTGTCAATAATACTATCTTAAGTAGCCTTTGTAGGCTCCTCAACATGGCTCTCAAAATCCAGAACCATCTTAGCTAAACAATCTCCAACGGTCTTCTTAGCTTTTTCAACCAACCTTGGGCTTTTTCTGGGAGATAAAGTTGGCCTTTGCCCTTTCTGAGGTGTTGAATCCCTGTTACATAAAAAAACAGTACTATCAACTTGACTAACTGAACATAAATTAAGAGAAAGTTGCCTGAACCTAAAACTTCAGCAGAAAATGTGTAGATATGCACACGAAAATTCACAAACAAAATACCAGAAGAAATGTAAGATCTGATTAGTCATCAACCAATAGAGGTTCTTTTCTCTGTAGCAAAATATTTAACCCATATACACCTCCTCCTAACTGAACCCTGACTGAGTAACCAAATCTGGAAAAAAAAATGGAGTCCCAAGAAGAAACAACGAGAACACCACTCCTCCTGAACCCCAGTAGATGGAGAAACTATGTCACACGTTCAACAAATTTCAATCTAAAAACAAACATATGGTCAGAACTAATATGGCAATTCAGGACAAATGGTTATGAAATTCCACACTAGGAAAGGGCTTATAAAGCACTTGAATAGGAACCAATCTCTTAATTCTTAAACATGATGTAGTCTTCCATATCAAAACAGAAATACCATTGTCATACAATGATCAGGTTTATAAAAGACAAGCAATCAAACCATTCTTATGGGTTTGAACATGTGTAAACATTTCTATTCTAATTACAAATTTAGATGCGTAGATTGTCTCTCATCAGTACCGTATCAGGCCTAACAATCAAGCAAAAAATTAAATCCACAGGCATCAGAAACCCAAAACACCACCAAATTCATATATAACTCATCGTAACGATCGAATGCCAAGACGAATATAATAGACATAGAAAACTAGTGACTCCCTATAGCATCATTTAAGCAACAGGTGCTAAAGATCAGCTAATTGAAAAATATCATCTTTACTAATAGAAATATAACAAAGAGAAACATGACCAAAGAGATAGTTAACCTGCGACATGCTTGGGCCTTTTTCTAACTATTTGTATTCCAACTATTTGTAACCAGATGTCCAAAATCGAGTACATGCCGCTGCAAGAGAAAATCCACAGTAAGTCACTAGCATTCATAATAAGTTATACTATGCACCAGAAAAATCACAAACAAAAAAGGCAAAAGAACTAAACGAAACAGATTGATTAATCATGATAATCATGGCATCAGCGTTATGTTCTGCAACAGATTTAGCACCACTATTGGGTCCTGCTATGAACTCAACATCAGCAACATATATTTTTAAATCATTTGATACAGTTTCAATAAAATTTGTACATACAACATTTGCAATCGACACAACATATCTTTTGTTCTCAGCATACAATTAGGATTTGCTATGTTATGTGCAGGTTCAGTAAGAGCTAAAAACACAATGAATATAATGCTTACTAATGTTTTAGATGCTTACTTCAATTCCAGTTAGTGGTCGTAATAATCAAGATTTTAACAATTATAAAATGACCTTTCTCATAAGTCTATGTTCATGGCACTCATAATAGCAACAGAAAGGAAAAAATCTCCACTACAGAAAATTCAATTTCAGGAACCAATTAATCAAAAGACAGAATTTCATCCACTATAAAATCTGACAATATAACTTCTCAATCAAAACATTTTAAAAACATAAATATACTTGGAAAATAAAAACAAATACAGACTGAACCCAAATTTCATGATCGGTTAAAGAATCCTAATTTAAAAAGCCCCAGATTGAGAAACCCTAATTTATAATCGAACAAAAAATATGAACAAATATCGAACATTCATAGCAATAAAACATATAAACAGAGTTAGGGTTCGTGAGATTATACCTATTAGAAGCTGCAGCAGCTTTCTTGTTCATTAATTCTTCATCAACCATTATCTTCTTCCCCATTTCTTCAAAAATCTAGAAATTACTTAGGTTCTCACCGGAAAACACACTCTATCAACTGGTTTATGGATGAAACACAAACTTAGATCTTGAATCTTTATATACTGATAGAGTATTAAAATTCTAGGAGAAACCCTAACCAATTTCTGGCGGGAAATATCTTGATAAGGGTACATCAGAAAAAGTTGTTTGGGATATATCCTAAATTTATGGTTGTAATCTTATCAACCCATATCCTTCTCTCCACTCTGCCGCCATCTTCTCTAACAACACAGTCTTTCATCTCCTCCCCAAGAGCATCTCCAATCATCGATCAAATTGACGATCAAAGATTACATTTGATCAATGATCGGTGAAAAACAGCCACAGCCGTGCGATTATATTTGGGTTATAATCGTTGAAAATCACTATTCAGGATTAAAAGAAGTCGCTGATCGTCGACTAGAAATTATAGTCGAGCGAAATTGTAACATCTCGCTTGTGAACAGACGAAGGGCAAGCATCTCGCTTAAAAACACGGGCGAAGAGTTGACATTTCGCCAGCTCAAGCGTTAAGCTAAGCTTTCGCTCCACCAGACGAGTAACCAGAAGCTCGCCCTGCTCATAAGCGAATAGCAGAGACTTCGCCTAAAATTTCCGAACACGGGCGAGATGCTACCGAGTCGCTTGAAGTTGGGCGGCACTACAAGGAACCGCTTGGACCTGGGCGAGGCTCCAAGGCTTCGCTTGGAGTTGGGCGAGACCCCAAGGCCTCGCTCAGGTGTGACCGTTAATATGTTTGTTTCCGTTGATATGTTACCGTTGGCAGTTTAACGGCTATATATTTATCCTATATATATGGGATACTAAACCAATGGCATTTTACTAAACTCATACATTGTGTAGTTGAAAATTCTAAAGTTGGTTCTTATTTCATAAGTTTTGAAATCGATTAGTAAAATGGCGCCATCAAAACCACGAGGTCCAAATTTTTCGTCTTTTGAAGATGTTACGATGTGTACGATTCATTTGTCTATTTCTCAAGATTGTAGCATTGGTACTGATCAATGTGAAGATAAATTATGGTCACGTATACTATGTCGGATGAAAGAAGCTATACCTTCTATGCCAGAACGTAGTTGGACCTCCCTTCAGAAAAGATTTCAAATTATAAGTAAGGATGTGGCGCTTATGTCTGCAAAGGAGGCTGAAGTCGAAAGGGAACATCATACTGGATGGGGGCCCGAAAATAAGGTAACAACTCGTTTAATTATGCTTATTACATTAATCTATATGATTGTATATCCTTTAACAACATTGAATTGAAACACCAGTTCGCAGAAGTACGTAGGTTTTTCAAGGAAGCAACTGGTCGAAGTTTTAAACATGAAGATTGCTACACAGTTATGTTAGATAATATTAAATATTCCAGAAGGTCGACATCTGTTTTCGATTCATCACAAGGAGAGTCTGATTACGACAACGAATCTCATGACGTACAGGACACACCAGACTTAAGCCTTGATGGTCCCAGCGCCTATGAAGACCTTGGAGATATCCCCAACACATTAATCCGTCCAATGGGGAAAAAAGAGGCGAAACGACAGAAGACAAAAGGGAAAGCAAAATTTGCTGAACAACAGGAAATGATGCAAAATATTTATAGAGAGCAACAAAGCTTCAACGCCAAATGTACCGAACAAAGAGATATGAAGATGGCACAAAGAGAAGCTGAGTTTGCAGCAAAATTAGCTAATGATAAAGCAAAGTTTGAAGCTAAATTAGCTGATTCAAATGCAAAGTTTGCGGCAATACAAGCTAGGCAAGAAGCAGAAGAGGAATTCCATATAATGACGATGGATATCTCCCAAATGGATGATGTATCAAGACAGTACATCGAACTGGGGAAGGGAGAAATTTTGAGGAAAAGATTAAACCAATCATAACGTCTGGATTATTATTTACCATTGTCATATTGAGTTTTAATTTTGATCAATTTATTTAGAATTTTCAGTATATTTTTTAACCAATAGATTTTTATGTTTTTAACGACTCCTAATTTAAATTAAAAATTTAATTTAGAATTATTTTTTAAAATTACTTCTAATACTAGCTGGACTCGAAGAACAATTAAAATATAACGCGACTAATAAGTAAAGATAAGATAACTCTCACTTTAACCACGGGTCCACTAACAACACATTTACCCTCAAAGCCCATATAAAAGTTCACTTTTCCCCAACAGATGACCATATATGTTCGATCAGGTCATTTCTCAAACGAACCCCAGTTTGTTTATCGAATACTGCACGTCTGCGTTGGTCCTTCACCATTCTAGAAAGTTGAGCAGTGTTGTCCCTTGAAATAACAACTGGAGCACCGTGGCTGCGTTGCTCATAGTCATGCGGCCAATCACCGGGAATACGTTCATCCTCCACTATCATATTATGTAGAATAATGACAGTTTTCATTATATACGCTAACACGTCCGGATTCCACATTCGTGCGGGTTGTTTGATGATTGCAAATTGATTTTGTAGTACCCCGAACCCCTGTTCTACATCTTTTCGACAACCTTCCTGCATCGCCGAAAATTTCTGTTTCTTTTGGGAGTCTGGATGTTTAATGGTAGTTACAATAGTTGTTGTCTCTGGGTATATTCCATCCCGATAATAGCCCATATTGTATTGATTTCCATTGACTGAAAAGTTTACTGCCGGTGCTTTCCCGTTGATAAGCTTTTTGAAGATATACGAACGGTTCATCACATTGATATCATTGTTTGAACCCGGCATACCAAAAAATGCGTGCCAAAACCAAAGATCATACGACACAACTGCCTCAAGGATAATACTTTCGCTACCCTTGTAGGCGGTATAAGCATCGGATTCCGCCGAAGGGCATTTGTCCCATTTCCAATGCATGCAATCAACACTACCAAGCATCCCTGGAAATCCCCTTTTTTGGTTTTCATCAAGAAGGAGTTCAACATCACGCTGAGTTGGTGTCCGCAAATATTCATCCTCGTACAATTGGACTATCACCCTGCAAAATCTACGAGTTGCTTCCAAAACCGTAGTTTCCCCAATACGTAAATACTCATCGATTGCATCGGCCGCACATCCGTAAGCTAACATACGAATAGCTGCAGTAATTTTTTGGTGCGGGGTTAATCCTAGAACACCACAAGCATCTCTTTTTTGCACAAAATAACTATTTACCGCCACAACATCACCCAAAATACGGTTGAATAATTGTCGACGCATTCTGAATCTTCTTCGGAATACATTGGGCGGAAATGTCGGGTTGCTGCAGAAATAGTCTCTCCATAGACCTTTAGCACCTACATCATGTTGTCTTGGTATTTTTGTACGTGTATGTGGAGGGTTCATAATTGACAACATTAAACCAGCAGTAACTGCTAGGTTATTACTGTTCGCTTCAAGTGAACTTTCATCTGATGAGTAGTAACTTGTGTTATCATCATCGTTTAATGAACCAGAAGAAGAAGAAGTATAAGAAACATAGTGAGGAAAACTAGAAGAGGAACCATACTTGTCTATATGATTTACATAGTTTGCCATTTTGTTATGTGTTGGAATTTGTAAGGAGCAAGAGATGATGATAAAACTCGGTTTGTATTGATGGAGAAGCAAGTGTGGTTATTTATAATAAAAAAAGGAGAATTTTGAACACAAATATTATTTATCTTAGATATTTTATGTATCTTGACAAGGCAATGACATGAATTGACAATACACCGACCACATTTCAATGCAAAGATTTATTTTCAGATTTGTCAGAGATATTTTATATAACTTGAAAAGGCAATGTTATTAAATATATTATTGTTCTATATTTAATCCCAATACCTTCTTTGTTTACTTCATAACTTACACCCATGTCAACATTTCATTCAGCCGAAGACTTGGCTATAACAAAATCCTGGTATTACGAAACCTTACGTGAAGATGTTATAGTCGGAATTGTTGATCCAGAAACTGTATGGGGGAGGATCCACAGACATTTTGGTGAGGAATATGGAAATTCAACCCAAAGATCTATTATACAGATTTATAATAGATACCAAGTTATTCGAAAGGGAATAGCTGATTATGTATCTATACAACAACGGATCTGTAACGACACCCATTTAGGATTATCGATCCAACAATTTGTAAGTATCCATACCATTACAAAAGTTGTCTCCTATATCATTAACAACAATTACAAATAACAAATTATTTAACTGTTTCTTCCCTTGTGTAGGAGGAAATTGCTAAAATGCACTACTTTCAGGAAATGGGGGAAGAATTCATATTTGTAGCAAGCTATGAGTTCATGAAATCCAAAATGTAATCGCAATTAACTCCTAAAATTATCAATTGAAGTTAAAGTTCAACGGTTCTTTATTTTTAGAGTTTCAATTTTTTTAATGCTAATGACCTCATAATATCCCCTGAATCGTCGTTAAATGAACAATAACTTAAGGTACTACAATACTTTTATTAAATCAAAAAAGACATACATGAAAGGGAAAGAAAAATAAACTACCGATACAGATAAATAAAGTAAGAAATAAACCTATTAGTGAAACCGTAAGGATTGGCTTGTCGGACGACGTTCACGAAGATCTGCCCTACTAGGTAGAAAGATCAACACAAAAGGGTTGAATTCATCCATTACCATTAAGATCTCAAAATGAGGTTTGTACCGGAAATCACTTCGTTCCCATCTTGTCCATCCCTGTAGTGATCGAGCAACAACTTCATCATCAGTTTCATTCCTAAGACGAAATTCATTGACCTGAGCAGTTAAAGAAGAAAATTCTAATATTTCCTTAGTAATTTTCACATATCGACAAAAAAGGCCTGCTCTGTTCTGGTTGTTGGGATTACCGGTTTCATTGCAAAAGTTTGCTTGTGTGTGTTCCAACCATTCCATGGTCATACAACCATTGATATCACGTTCCTGACCCCTTGCTGGATAATGTAATACTATGTTTCGACATATGGATAAATCTTCATCTAAAGTAAAATTGGTTGCATTAAGGGTAAAATTTTCGTAACCCGACATTGAAAAATAAAATGTGGGAATAATGAAATGAGTTGTGTAGCTATTGAATGTTATTTATAGTAGTATAAGAAAAAAAAATAGCCGTTATGCAAGGACAAAAAAACGGTAATAAAACGGTAACATAACGGTAACATAAGGGTAACATAACGGTAATAAAACGGTCATTTAAATTTCGTAATGAGCTGTAAAATTATCATACTACATAAACGGCGTACTAAAAAATAACATTTCATATAACCGTAAATCAACAATAAAAATAACCGAACACGTTCTTTTAACCGTCATTCGAAATTTTAATTTTTTGTTTAACCGGAGTTTGATCTTGGTGGAATAAATGGCGGGAAAGATGGTCTGACGTTCTGCGTTGGTCAAACTGTTGATGAAGATCCCGGAGGTGTGGTCATAGCATACGAGGCAAATCCAAGAGGTTGTTCTGCACGAAATTGGGTAAGCTGTCTGGTCAACAACGTATTTTGATCTTGGAGGAGGCTAATTTGAGCGGCTGTCTGACTCCGAAAATTGTTGAACTCAACTTCTTTGCGAATCAAGTAGTCCATCCGATCCTTAGTTTCAGCTAAGGTAAAATCACGCAACTCTTGCGTAAAATCTGCAAACTCTTGCACTATATCATAAGCCGCCACCTGGGATGAAAATAATTTAGAATAACCACAGAAGCATAAATGTGTAATCTGTATTCAATTTTTCAAAACTTTGTTAAAAACTTACATATGGTAGTTGTTGGGGGGGGGGGAGGAATGGGCACATTGTCACAAGGCCGTGAGATGTTGTGTTTGATACGGTCACCTGCATAGCCATACGTTTCAACCTCCCAATCAACTTGCGCGACATATTTGTAGAGGTTGGTAACATGTCTCCAATATTCATAATAAACATCGTACTCCACGACACGTACGTATTCACTAGCATTGACGTGAGAAATTACTGTCATGTCCTCAATCTCATCGTCGACGAAGTTGGAAATGCAAGCAGGGGGGTTTGCAGGAATACCCCAAGTTGGGTTGTTCTGCCTCCAACAACGATCTCCGAGATACATATTGTGCTTTATCCAAGAAAATGATAATAAATAAATACCTACCCATTCACAATAGTACGAGTTGGAAAAAAAAGGAGTATGAGAAAAGGACTAGGAAACATACAGTGCCCAGCCAGGTGAATGTTATTTTTTTTCCAGAAATTTCTATTGCTTTGCGGCCAATATCTTCTGGTATGTAGTTAACTGCAGTAAGCCATGGTTGCCACGTCACGGCGTCTACGGATAACTGGTTCAGTTTAGTCCTTGTCTTCACTATGTCAACACCATTCTTCCGGGAGGCGACCCACCTACGACATCTAGGCCATTCATGTTCACTTTCAGCCGAAGGGATATTTGGACGACATATCCCCAGACATTCGTATCCCCAAAACTACAACAATTTTTTTTTCAAAATGATTTAACAACATAACAATTAAATTTTAAGAAAATGAAATTTGAATAACGTTAAATAAATTACCTCTAAAATTTGGAACGGCCCGGATACTGATTTTTGTCCCCTAGAAGCCGTGGCAAGACCCGAATACAATTTTGAAAATGCAGGACCACCCCAGTCGTACTGATCAACTTCATTTAGATTATCAAAGGCAGCCAACCATCCTGCATCAATGTAGGTTTTTGCATTTGGGAAAAAGAAATTCCCCAGAACATACATATAGAACGCCCTCGCTACTCTATCAGCAAGAACACTATCATCGTTCGCCGCGTGCAATGTATCTTTATCAAAACAGGTGGTCAAAAACTTGAGAGTGATGGCATCCGAAACCCACTGTTGGGGAACACCTTCTCTTTTGCATACCGCATTATCTTTCAGTTCAGGAAAGATATTGTCACGAACATACTCAAATTTGTACTTAGCTGGCTCATAAGGAACAGATCTCCCGACACCGATACTAAGCCCGGTCAACATAACCCAATCGAGGGGAATGAACCCAAGCTCTCCAAAACAAAAGTGAAATGTGTTTGTAGTATCCCAAAACCGCTCGACAATATAATCAATAAGAGCGTGGGATGAATCTACTAAAGGTAGGGATAGTAATCTGCCCCAACCTCCCCTTTCTATTATATATTAGACCCTATTACACTCCTTAGTGATTTTCTTGTACATCTGTATAACTGATTTGAGAGAGCCACGATGGTCAAACCTGAAGTTGGCGTCGGAGGAATATGTAATATTTGTCGAAACGTGTTCCTCCGTATCTTCGACAACGTTATAGTGTTCCAACCCTGGAACATCTACCGACTCGGGGACCATGGATTCAGGTTCAGAATCCTCTGCGATTTTAGCTTTTTTGCTTTTCTTCTTTCTACCAACCCATCTCGAAACAACATTGCTAGACATCTGCTCAAACAAATAATAGAACATTATCAATATATTCAGTAAATCACCACAATGCATAAACAATTAAAATTAATTTAACACCAACTAAACTTGTATGTAATTGTCTATTTCCATACACATTTGTACCAAGAATTATACATCAAACATTCGAAAAATATATACATCATTATCAAAATACAACAATCTCACCAATTATAACCAATCTCATTCAAATTACCCAATTGCAAATACTACCATACACATTTGTTTTTAAATTAAATCAAAATTAATTCCTTTAATTTCTACACAACATACTACATTCAACCAAAAATTAAACATAAACCCACTAAAATTAAACATGAGATGTCTAGGAATTTATAACATGAGATGAAATCACAATAGACTAACTAAATAATATTAATAATATTTAACTTTGTCAGAGATATTTTGCTTTCCCTTGACAAGGTATTGCGATGAAATGATAATAGACTGACTACATAATAATTCAAAGATTGAATTTTAATTTTGTCAGAGATATTTTGCTTTCCCTTGACAAGCCATTGCGATGAAATGACTATACACTGAATTGACAATACAACGACTAGTTAATAATTCAAAGATTTTCTACTCAATTTGTCAGAGATATTTTATTTTACTTGACAAGGCATTGGGATGAATTGATAAATAACTTGCCAACTACATTTGGTATCCGTAGAAGTTAAAATTCATAAATAAATTAAAAGAACTAAAAAGGTTCAACACCATAAAGTTCAACACTTTGAAAGATAAAGGGACACACCATAAAGTTCAACACCATAACTAGCAAATTCAGTTTGTTCTAGCGATCTTAATTTTCACCAGAACAAAGGGTTGTTATCTCTTGTAGCACTATTCGAACTCTTTGTTGTTCTTCTATGCTCATCACCTCCCTAGACTCAATCGAGCGAGTCAGTCTCCTAACCAACAAATCGGTTCTATCCTTTATAGCTGACATTCGATTGTCAACCACTGATGGTTGAACTACCCTTTCCCCCAAATCAACCCCCCTTGTTGGATCAACTACTCCACCATCTTCAGGTTCTATCCTGATGAGCTGACTCAACCCATGTGGATGTCCTGGAACTCTAACTATTCGATACATATCATCGAAATTCATCTTCAGAATCTACATAAAATAGCAATTCGATACATATCGACAATTTAACCACAACCCAATTAAATTTAAACAACCAATTAATAAATTATATACAGGCAACAACAAATAATCATCAATAAGAGTATACCCAATTTATAATATTTATCATAAACCCTATGACAAAATACACAATTTCAAATATATCCATACACATTATTTTCAAAATTAAATCAAAATTAATTCCTTTGATTTCTATACAACATACTACATTCAACCAAAAATTAAACACAAACCCACTAAAATTAAGCTACAACAATTTCGGATTGTATGTTCAATTTAACAAAGGGAACAAATTTTGAAACCTAATTGATAACATGCACAAAAACCCTAAATAAATTCCCAATTTTATAATTAGAACACAAATTCATAATTCAATAATGGGTTTATAATATGGTAATTAAACAACATATACAACCACTTTAACTACAAAATCATCTAAATTGCATATCAAATTAAAACAATTAAATTCAATTTTGGTTTGTAGAAGATATACCTTGATTTCGCTTGGAATATGTTTGAGCGAAGTATGAAAATGGGAAACGAAGCTTTGGATTCTCGTCAAATGATCGATTAGTTGGCAAAATGGGGGTGTGGGAGGGTTTCGGCTAGGAGTACATGAAGGCAACAGGAGGCCAGCAGAAGATGAAACAAAAAAATGAGAAATTTAGGGTTTTAAAACGGTGAAATAGACAGGCGAGAGCTTGGAATCTCGCCTACATCACAGCGGGAATCCAGCATCTCGCCCGTCTATTTCCCCACACAAATGCTTCGCACGCTCAGTAGGCGAAACTCTAGTCTCTCGCCTCTATGCAAGCGGTACTCCAGCATCTCGCCCGGATCATTTTTCACACGATTTCTTCACACAATTCATGGACGAGATTTTGGAACTTCGCTTGTACAAGCGAGATACTGAGATATCGCTTGGGAAGTGGGCGAGGTGTTGGGATTTCGCCTGTATGTTTGTTTTGTAGGCGGTAGTCCACAATCTCGCTTGTACCAGGCGAACTGTTAGTATCTCGTCCGTCTTTCCAAGCGATATACTAGTACTTCGCTTACCCCCAAACGGTACTCTACGACCTCGCCTGATCATTCACCGTTGTTTTTGACCCAGATCAAAGATCAAATTTTTTGATCTTTGATCGATGGGTATAATCGTGTGATTGTGGATGCCCCAACCCACTCGATAGAATTGAAACATAAGAGAAAAGGTCATATGCGTATTTTTCAATTTTAAGGTATTAATATCAGCACAACACCTGCCCTCTCAATCGACAGCTCATCTAGGTCCTACTTGTTTAACAACATTGACTGTTAATTTTTAAACGGTAGGGTAGTTACAAAGTTTCGAAAAAAACGGGTTACATATGTTTATCGGCTCATAATTGGGATAGAAATGACTAATTCCCTACTTTAAAGGTTCCTCGGGAAGAGACTTGAATGCATAAAAATGGACATAGTTCCGTCTCCGGCCATTGTTCGATATCTATTTCAGTTTACTCAAATACAGATCGGGTTGGATGTCCGGTTGATCGAAAACCTACTACTGAATATTGTATGTTTGTTGGAGGAAATTTGGTAACATGTGTAAGGATTGGCATAGAAAGAGTAGAGAGGATACACAAAAAAACTAGAATAGCTATATTGTATTGAGTTCGATTGATTACTGCTTTACAAAGACTGCCTTTTTATAGGCTTTAGCAGACTCTACTAGTTTTCCTAAATAATAGGTATTACAGCCCATGTTCTCAACCCTAAACTCTCCTAAAGACTAGGACTAACAGACCCAACTAACTTGTAACTTATTCAAAAACCAACTCACACACGACGAAGTCTTTTGATCGTGTTCTTTTGTAGTTTGAGTTTATTTAGAATTCTTAACGTCCTCCCTTAAACTCGAACTACAAAAGAACAAATTCTGCACTGTCCCATAAACTAAATATGCGAGCATTAGTTTATGCAGCTGTGACACTTTGAGCATCTGGTTGAACTTGCTTCACTGTTACTCCCGGCTTCAACATGGGCTTCTAACTCTACTCGAGACATAGTGATACTGCGGATCAAACTGTATGCACCCAACAAACCGAACCTATTTCATAGATTCTGAACAGTTTCCTAAACAAGCTTCAACACCTCGTCTTTCACCGACGACTCACAAAACTCATGCAATCCAAAATTGAATACAACTGGATCTACACCACCGCACCTGACCATTACTAGGTCTGCGCTACCGCATCTGACCATTACTAGATCAAAATGCTTCACTTTCGTGACCCCGAGTTCATACTCAAACAACATACACTACTTGTACACTGGGTTAGTGACATCACTTGACAACTGATATCGGATCAATGCTAACACTATTCTTTCTTTGCACCTACTTCACTTGTAGGATTTTTCTTCGCACCTACTTCAATTTGTAGGATTTTTTCTTCGCACCTACTTCACTTGTAAGATTTTTCTTTGCACTATCAACAATAAACCCAATCTCTAGCCATGCTTTCTTTCCCTTGTATCCTTTCGAACAAGACCTCACAGAACCATAGAAGCAACAACTCATTCTTCACAGCAGCTGTTAGAATTATAAATGGATTTGAAATTAATTTTGTTACTTAATATATCTTAAAGAGACCTAGGGTCACTAGTCCAAACTTGGGGTGGAAATAACAAAGTCATCCATTTTCACTTCTTAGTGAATGAGAAACCTTTGGTTTGTCCCATATTGGGAAAACCAATGAGGAAGTTTATCCTTATTACCACAAACGTTCTATATAAGGAAAAAGAACTAGTGGATTGGATATAGACTTAAGAAATGGACTAGTGGGCAAATGCATACATGTGCGGTGCTTCGCTCCGAAGCACCGCGGGTTTGCGGAGCTTGCGTGTGCCTTGGCGTGTGCCATGGCGTGAGCTCGGCGCGAGCTCCGGCGTGTGCCTGCGAGTGCATACGTGTATCCATCAAAGATCTAACGGTTTTATATTTTACTTCTATACATTAAATATTTGACCGTTTTGTATTTATAAATCAGGTTTAATAAACAAGATCTTTTAATTAAATATCTCGAATTAAATATGTTGAATTAAATGAATTTTGACCGTTTGGAAAATTTACAGTCTTCTTCTCCTATAAAAGAAAAACAAAAATCAGATTTTCACTTACCCCAGACGCAGGTACTATCCTGTCGTCTTTTCCCCTCTTCCTGATTTGTTTTGAGCACGTAGATAAAAAAAAAATTCTTTCTTATTCTGCTGTTAAGTTCGCAACGGGCCAACGAGTTTTTGCTAGCTGGGTTGGTATCAGATGGTTTTATCCTGGATTCGATTTGTCCTCACTAGTGGTATAGCAACACTCTTTCTAGAGGTGTACCCGACAAATATCGAGTTAAGGGAAGTCTGTTGAACAGGCGACTCCATCTTCTGTGTGTGTGTGATTGTCTGAAGTGTGCTGTTTTGTTCTAACGATTAATCTCTTTCAAGTTTCTGTTTGGTTTGCTTATTGTTACAGGAATATTCTCCAACATTCTTAACTCGATACCTTGTTTAATTTAAAAATTTTACTTCTGTAACAATGGTGAAGACTGATGTTGACAGAGCTCGGAAATTTTCTGGAAAGGACTTCAAGAGATGGCAGTCAAAAGTT
This sequence comes from Papaver californicum, assembly GCA_023531435.1. Taxonomy (NCBI): domain Eukaryota; kingdom Viridiplantae; phylum Streptophyta; class Magnoliopsida; order Ranunculales; family Papaveraceae; genus Papaver; species Papaver californicum. The sequence continues at coordinate 2,479,670 of JAJJMC010009453.1, read as the reverse complement.
ATTTTTCCTGAGTTTCCACATGCTAGATGATATGGTTCTGAAGCCATTTGATGAGTCTCTGAATGAACCTGAAAAATTACAGGACTTAGAAAGTTGGAAGAGAAGTAATTATATGGCCAAAAATCATATCTTAAACTGCCTAGAAGATGCTTTATATGATTTTTACAATGCTAAGGATAATTTTAATGCTTACAATTTATGGACTGCACTACAATATAAATATGAAGCAGAAACAGCAGGAAGTAAAAAATTCCTGGTTGCACGTTTTATGGAATATAAAATGATGAATGATAAATCAGTGGTTGATCAGTTTCTGGAGCTGCAAAAAATTATTAATGAAATAATTGCTGAAGGAATGGTTATTGACGAAACATTTCAAGTTTTTGTTGTTATTGAAAAATTGCCAAATTCTTGGGGTGAATACAAGAGAAGACTAAGGCATGAAACTGGTGAAATTTCTATGGTAGAATTGGGCAAGAAAATCCAAGTTGAAGAATTGATGTGTTCAAAGGACAAGAATGTTTCTTCTGCAAGAGACATGTCAAACAACGCTCACGTTCTCGAACACAAATTTTCTATTCTAAGTCTGGACCACAACAAGCGCAAGCCTGACCCACAAAGAAAAGGTACTTTTCAAAAACCAAAATATGTTATTGGTAAAATTAAGGGAGCATGTTATGTTTGTGGTGTGTCTGGCCATATAGAAATTCATTGTAGAAAACGCAAAGATGCGAATTTTAAGAAAACAAATGTAAATTTAGTTGAAAGTAGTAAAAATGAGTTTTCTGGCACGGTGTCTGAGGTTAACTTAGTTACCAATGTGAGAGACTGGTGGGTAGACTCTGGAGCTACCAAACATGTCTGCGGAAGTAAAGACATGTTCACCTCCTATCAGACGGTAGGAGAAGGAGAAAAACTATATATGGGTAATTCATCTGCAGCACAGGTTGCAGGAAAATGAAAAATTTCACTGAAGCTCTCTTCTGGGAAAATCCTCACATTAAATGAAGTTTTACACGTACCAGACATCTGCAAGAATCTCGTTTCAAGTAGTGTGCTAGATGATAAGGGCTTTAAGATTGTATTTGAGTCTGGGAAAGTGATTATCACTAAGGGAAAGGATTTTGTGGGAAAGGGCTATAAGGCTGAAGGCCTATACAAATTATCTGTAACCTCTGTTGAAGTTAATAAAGTTGATTCTTCTTATGTTGTTGTCTCATTGAATATCTGGCATGGTAGACTTGGTCATGTAAATTATAATTCAATGAACAAATTGGCAAACTATGGCTGCATTCCAAAATTAAATTTGGAATATGAACATAAATGTGAAGTTTGTGTATAATCAAAATATGCAAAGAAGCCCTTTAAGAAAAATGTTCACAGAAATTCTAATCCCTTAGAGTTAATTCACTCAGACTTAGTTGATATGAAATCAATCCAAACCAGAGGTGGTAAAAAATGGTTTGTCACTTTCATAGATGACTGTACTAGATAATGTCATATATACTTGCTTAAAGGAAAAGATGATGCTTTAGAAGCATTTAAATTATATAAATTAGAAGTAGAAAACCAATTGAACACCAAAACTAAAACCATTAGATCTGACCATGAGGGTGAATATGTAATCCCTATAGGAGACTTTTGTGCACAACATGGCATTATTCATGAGGTAACTCCTCCTTATTCACCATAATCTAATGGAGTGGCTGAACGGAAAAACCGAACCCTTAAGGAGATGATGAATGCCATGTTAATCAGTTCAGGACTACCGCGAACTTGTGGGGGGAGGCCGTCCTCTCAGCTTGCTATTTCCTGAACAGAGTGCCCCTTAAAGGATCAGTCAAATCACCGTATGAATTATGAAAAGGCAAACAACCCTCATATGGATACCTCAAAGTGTGGGGTGTTTAGCCAAGATCTCTATTTCTTCACCTAAGAGGACTAAAATAGGACCTAAAACAGTTGATTGTGTCTTCATAGGATATCCCGAACACACCACTGCTTATAGGTTTATGGTTGTGAGTTCTGAAAACTCAGAAATTGGTGTGAACACCATTATGGAATTTAGGGATGCTACATTTTTTGAAAATGTGTTTCCGTTGAAATCTGAATCTCGCATGATATGTGATGATCCCCTAGATTCCCTTCTTCTAGCCATATTTTACCGATAGAAGAAGATGAACCTGTTTATGAACCTAGAAGAGGCAAAAGGCTTAGAATAGAAAAATCTTTTGGGCCAGACTTCATAACCTGTTTAGTTGAAACTGATCCACAAACCTATAAAGAGGCCATGACTTCGTCTGAAGCTCCATGGTGGAAAGAATCCACTATTAGTGAGATGGATTCTATTTTTCAGAATGAAACCTGAGAGATAGTAGATTTACCTCCAGGGTGCAAACCCATAGGTTGTAAATGGATCTTCAAGAGAAAACGTAAGGTAGATGGAACTGTGGAAAAGTATAAAGCTAGACTAGTAGCTAAGGGATATAAACAAATAGAAGGTGTATATTTCTTTGACACTTATTCACTTGTCACTAGAATTACTTCCATTAGGATGCTAATTGCAATAGCTACAATTCATAACCTAGAAATACATTAAATGGATGTAAAAACTGCGTTCCTAAATGGTGAATTAGATGAAGAAATTTATATGGACCAACCCGAAGGCTTTGTAGTGAAGGGTTATGAAAACAAAGTGTAGACTTAAAAAGTCTTTATATGGCTTGAAACAAGCTCCGAAACAATGGCATGAAAAATTTGATCATGTAATGTTCTCTAGTGGATTTAAAATAAATGAAGCTGACAAATGTGTGTACAATAAATATGTCAATGATGCCTGTGTGATTGTATGCTTGTATGTTGATGATATGCTTATACTAGGTACAACCTTAGAAATCATTAATTCCACTAAGAACATGTTGAGTGAGAACTTTGACATGAAAAACTTAGGTCCTACTGATGTAATCCTAGGGATGAAAATTAGAAAGGAGTCTAATGGATTCAGTCTTAGTCAATCTCATTATGTTGAATCAGTTCTTAAGAAATTTAACCAGTTTGATAGTAAACCAGCAAGTACTCCATTTGACCCTTCTTGCAAACTCAAGAAAAACAAAGACAATGGAGTCTCGCAACTTGAATATTCACGTGTCATAGGAATTCTGATGTATTTAATGAACTGCACAAGACCAGACATTGCCTATGCTATGAGTAGACTAAGTAGGTATACCTGTAACCCGGGACATGAGCATTGGGATGCACTTTTAGAGTGTTGAGGTGTCTTAAATACACTTTAAACTACCTTTTGAGTTATGAAAGACACCCCGCTGTTCTTGAAGGATACTGTGATGCAAACTGGATAGCAGACTCAGAGGTGTATAAGTCTACGAGTGGATACGTATTCACTCTAGGCTGTGGATCAGTGTCTTGGAATAGTTCCAAACAGACCTGTATCGCTCGATCCACTATGGAATCCGAGTTTATTGCATTAGATAAAGCAGGAGAGGAAGTCGCTTGGCTAAAATATTTTTTAGAAGACATTCCTCTCTGGCATAGGCCTGTGCCAGCTATATCTATACATTGTGATAGTCAAGCTGCAATAGCTAATGCTAAAAACAGCAACTATAACGGAAAATCTATTCATATTAGGAGAAGACACAATTCTCTAAAATAACTAATCTCAACTGGCGTTATTTCTGTTGACTTTGTGAGGTCTAAGGAGAATATCGCGGACCCTTTGACGAAAGGCTTGTCCAAGGAGATAGTTAGTAATGCATCGAGGGGGATGGGACTTAAGCTCATAAATTAAAACTTGCCATGAAGGATACTCAACCTTGCTGACTGGAGATCCCAAGATCAAGGTTTTGAATGAGACAACTAACTTATGGCGGGTAAAAATTAAACACTATCAGGGAATTATTTTCACTGTCCCTTCCATATTGTGTAGACGTGATAGTGTGACTGCATGTGAGGATGACTTATAATAAAGTCTTAATGAGTTCTATAGTTTCAATTTAAAATTGAAATAGGGTGTAGCAGTTAACACTCTTGATAGAACTCACCTATCTGAATGAGGAAGTGGGTCGGTTCCTATGAGAATTGAGCTGATTCTCTAGAGAATTCTGAGAAACGGGATATGTCCAGGGCCAAAACGGACACAACAGCGTGAACTTAACAACACTCTTGAGAGATATCTCGCGTAAGGAGCTATTGATGAATTACACCAAACTATGGCAGTTCAAGACATCGCGTTCACTGTCCATCAAGTAGTTCCGGTACTTCTCACTAAGCAGAGGTTCAATTCCTTATGGACACCTATTGCTTAAGAGGTATTTCTCGTTTTCCGGTTTTCTGATTTATCGCCTTCTTCATTCATGTGGGGGATTGTTAGAATTAAAAATGGATTTGTTACTTAAAATTAATTTTGTTACTTAATATATCTTAAAGGGACCTAGGGTCACTAGTCCAAACTTGGGGTGGAAATAACAAAGCCATCCATTTTCACTTCTTAGTGAATGAGAAACCTTTGGTTTGTCCCATATTGGGCAAACCAAGGAGGAAGTTTATCCTTATTACCACAAACGTTCTATATAAGGAAAAAGAACTAGTGGATTGGATATGGACTTAGGAAATGGACTAGTGGGCAAATGCACACATGTGCGGTGCTTCGCACCGAAGCACCGCGGGCCGCGGGCTTGCGGAACTTGCGTGTGCTTTTGCGTGTGCCTTGGCGTGAGCATTGGTGCGAGCCTCGGCTTGAGCTCCGGCGTGTGCCTGCGAGTGCATACGTGTACCCATAAAAGATCCAACGGTTTTATATTTTAATTTTATACATTAAATATTTAACTGTTTCGTATTTATAAAATTAAATCAGGTTTAATAAACAAGATCTTTTAATTAAATATCTCGAATTAAATATGTTGAATTAAATGAATTTTGACCGTTTGAAAAATCAACAGTCTTCTTCTCCTATAAAAGAAAAACAAAAATCAAATTTTCACTTACCCCAGACGCAGCTACTATCCTGTCGTCTTTTCCCCTCTTCGTGCTTTGTTTTGAGCACGTAGATAAAAAAAAAAAAATTCTTTCTTATTCTGCTGTTAAGTTCGCAACGGGCCAACGAGTTTTTGCTAGCTGGGTTGGTATCAGATGGTTTTATCCTGGATTCGATTTGTCCTCACTAGTGGTATAGCAACACTCTTTCTAGAGGTGTACCCGACAAATATCGAGTTAAGGGCAGTCTGTTGAACAGGCGACTCCATCTTCTGTGTGTGTGTGATTGTCTGAAGTGTGTTGTTTTGTTCTAACGATTAATCTCTTTCAAGTTTCTGTTTGGTTTGCTTACTGTTACAGGAATATTTTTCAACAGCAGCATTATTACCTTCTTGTTCTTTCATGTCTCATATTTTCTTTTTGTCTCATATTTTCCAACCACCACATAACTCTTAGCCATTCTGTTGTTACAATTCAGTTCAAATCCTTGTAAAAAATCCACCATTCTTTGCAATTGAGTTCCAACCGTAAACCACTTCAATCTATTTCAACCTCTTCTTTCCCTAGACAGAACTTGAACAAATCACCGAACAAAACCCCTCTAACTCTCGGCAGAAACAACACAAAATGGACAACAGCTGAGCTTGATGTTGTGAAGAACTAATCTCTCAGGCATTCTCTCAAACATGTGATATGCGTCTTGCAGTTAGTGATAGAAGGGACTCTGTTGATACTCATCTTCTTCCTAATTAGTTTCCTTCCCTGCACACAATCATACATTCACACCATTCAACCATTCATGGCCACAGTTCAATCACTAACCATTCCACAGACTCTTCTCTTATATTCTCGCTCAACTTCATCTCGAACTCAAATCCTCTTACCACCAACACCCATTTATCTGTCTCACCTTCTAACCAAAACCATCTCCCTGAATTTGTTATCACCACCAACTGCCAAATATCCATCTTCTTAATCTCTGCCAGCTTCATCTCTTCTCTAATTCCTCTTCACTCAATCACCAACAGCAACTCTCATTTACCACACTTGAGGACGCTAGCTGCAATCCTCTTCTGGAGCTTCAAAGAAACCATATTTTCTCTCCTCCTCTCCGCTGCTGCTGATTTCATCCATGGAGTATATTAACTTCACAACAGGGATATACTAACTCACGACCATCCCTTGATACTTCAGTACTGATCGTCATTGTCAACAAGTAAGAGTTGCGGCTCTTTTTATCTGCTTGTTTCATGACATGAAACCAAATTCCTATTTCACTTTAGGAATTTTTCTGATGAACTTCAAACACGCGTCACACCAGTTAGCCGCGTTAGAACTTGGCATAGGCGCACTGGTTCAGTGAACTTGGCAACAAAACTGATTCAAGCATTTTCTCGAACATTTGTGGTGCATTTCGGTTTGGTGAATCATTCATTAAATTTGGTGATTTGAACACCAAACTCTCATCTCTGCAATATTGCAATTCATAATCACACATAAACCCATTCATTCAATCCATATTTCCTACTCATTCAATGACAGGAGCTCCTAATTCAAACCATCCAACACCCACAAACCAATCTGTTCTTGCTTGTCTTCGATTGAGACCCATCTTCAACTGCTCTTTGTTCATAAATTCACGGCATCACCAGAAAACCATTCTTTCTCTTTTCTCATTCTATCTGTTTCTCCCCATTTCTCATAGCAATAGTAGCAGCAACACATCTTCTTTACTTTCTTGATCTTCTCAGATTTCACCAACCGTAGCCACTCTCAAAAACAGCAGAAACCCATCTTTAGACTGCACCTAGAAAATCCATCAGAGATTCACCTTCTCTGTCTCAATCTAACCACAAATCCCATCGACAGTTTCTTCTCAACATGACCCATAATACATTCTCGCTGGTTCTCGATCATCTTCTTTTCTCTCTGTAATTCAATCCAAGTGAAACCCACTCTTTCTGCTTCGTGCTTCTTTAACTCAACATCGACTTCTTCTTCCATTTCTTTGCCCGAAAGAATCAAATACCACAATATATTTTAAAAAAAAAGACATTGTCTATTTTTTTTATATCCTCTCTTAAAATCTAACCACTCTCTCTAACTTGGCTCTGATACTACATGTAAGGATTGGCATAGAGAGAGTAGAGAGGATACACAAGAAAACTTATTGAGTTCGATTGATTACTGATTTACAAAGACTTCCTTTTTATAGGCTTTAACAGACTCTACTAGTTTTCCTAAATAATAGGCATTACAGCCCATGTTCTCAACCCTAAACTCTCCTAAAGACTAGGACTAACAGACCCAACTAACTTGTAACTTATTCAAAAACCAACTCACACGACCAAGTCTTTTGATCGTGTTCTTTTGTAGTTTGAGTTTATTTAAAATTCTTAACAACATGGAGGAGCAAAAACAGAAAGTTGTTGCAAGATCTAGTGCAAAAGATGAATACCTAGTTATGCCGTTAACGATATGGGAAATTATTTGGCCTCAATCTTTGCTACAAGATTTGGGTTTTTCTTTGCTTCATCCAACACAAATGTTATGTGACAATCAAGCTGCCATGCATATCGCCTCAAATCCCGTATTTCATGAGCGAACAAAACATATTGAAGTTGATTGTCATTTTATGCGAGAAAACTTAAAAAATAATATTATATGTATCCCCTTTATTCCAAGTGGTCAACAATTAGTTGACATATTGACGAAAGGACTTTTCGTTGCCAAATTTGAAAAGGTACTTAGCAAGTTGAGCTCAATAAATATCTACGCACCAACTTGAGACGGAGTGTTGGAGAAAATAAAAAATATTAAAAAGATATTGCTTATCTTAATGATAATATTCCATATATATGTTTACTTTTAGTAGAATTGCTTTCCTAGGTTATTATTTTCCTAAATTATCGTTCTTTTATTATTGAAAAGTTTTTACCCATATATAATATAAGTATTTATATCCCTACTATAATTAAATACATACAACAATATAATTATTTCTTCTTGGAATTTATAAAACATTAACTACTCCTTCCTCTGTAAAAGCGGAGAAGTAAGTTTTTCTTGGATTAAGATTCTTTTATATATATATAGTTCTATTTGTTACCTGATTTATCCTTATGCCATTCTATACAACTAATTAGAATTATCTAAAAAAATATTGAAAATATCAACCATATTTATGATTCTCCTAATTCTAAGAGTTTATCCCACTAATTAATCGAGGAAAATATTAATAATTTAATATAAACATTAACTAATTTTTTTAATAACCATATTATTTAATAAGAGTATATATAAAAAAACCACGTTAGAATTGGTTTTCAGTCTATAAGGGACTAGAGCATTTGTCATACCCCGTATTTTCGGGCCAGGTCCTTGGGTTCAAAACTTAGTGTGAAAAAATAAATATTTAATTTTAGATATATTTATGGTTGTAAAAATAAATAATAAATTAATAAATAAATGATTTTAATAATATAGGGTGCACCTAGCAGTTTAACCAATTCTAAAGTTTAATAAATAGGAGGACTAGCTTTTATCTTTGCGGGGTTGTTGAAAATTAGGAATGAAAAAAAGTAGCCGTCACTTTCACCTCTTTCTCTATCTATTCTCTCTGATTTTTCTTTTAAAACAACAAAAAAAGAATAAACCCTTTTACTTGTTTTCCATCTTATGGTTTTATTTATACAAGAAGAAAAAGTTAAAAAAAATTTAAATTATTATTTTTGAAGAAAAAAAAGGTGTTGTACTTGCATCAAGATTTGTGGAAAGCTATTTGATGTAGGGGGTTTCTACCTAATATCAAAATTATAATTATATTGATTTTTTTTCTGATTTCCATGTTAATAATCATGCTTTTTGTTTTAAATTTATTACGTTAGTTTTGTGTAAATTGATTTAATTATGCATTTTTGTATATTAATTACCAACAATTGTTGTTAAATAATTTTAAATCTTCACGCACCCCAAATATAATCCACTTAAACTGCGGTCCCCGTTTTATAACACTTTATTATAGGCCCCTTCAATCCGCTAAATCAAAGATTAACTTAGAGATAGGGCCCACTTTTATCACTTGAAAAGACCTAAAAAACCCTACCATGTTTTCCACTTAGCTTAACCAGAGGCAAACAAATCGCACCTTTCCTTCAAATTCTTACTCATCTTCGTGCTTCACAAACTCTCTCTCACGTTATCTACCTTCCGTCATTAATTATTTCTCAGAAAACCAGAAGCTTCACAGTTGAGCTCGAATTCTTGCGATTGAAGAAGATGATGATGTTAACTTGATCAACTTATGCAATTGAAGAGGATGATTATCAATTTAGTTTACCTAATTTTTGAACGATGATCACGAAGATGGTGGTTAACAGATGATATGGTGATGATATACAACTCGTTGGATTCCTTCTTATTCTTAGAGGTATTGATTCTGAATTCAGCGTGTCTTCTTATTGAATTGATAGTTGGTTAAATATAGGAAATTAGGATTTTTCTTAATTGAGGTAAAAATTGGGGGTGTTTTAAATTAGCGGAGATTGAATTAGTTTAGGTTGATTTGAAACTGGGTTTCGGTGATTGAAGACTTATACAAAATGAAATTATATCTCTTGAATAACGATTGGGTTTTGTTTTGAATCTTAATGATTACTTTTGATGTTGTACTGTTGAGGTGAACAAATGGAGTTATATAATGATTCTGGGTAATGGGTATCTAGTTATTAATGGTATATTTGTTCTAGTTAAGTTTATAAGATTGGTTAGCCGGTGTATTAGAACAATAATTACTTGTGCTTCATTCTATAGAAAGAGGCAACTTAGTACTATGGAGAGTAACATATTTGATTAGATTATGAAGATTGATTTTGTATATTTGTTTTTTTATGTTGGTTGTGTGATGATTATCATAGCAAGACGATGAAGTTTTAGCTATCTTAGGTAGTTATTTCTGTAGAATATGTAGTCTGTAAGGTAGTTAATGCAAACTATAGATGTCTCAACATGTTTTACGACAAGAAAATGTATTAGAAATACAATCTTGAACTAAGAGAGTTTGACGTTATTACACGAGATTATTTGCTAACAACCACAAGGACTGTAGTAGTGTTGACAAAAGTGGGAACATCTTACCTGGTATAACCTCAGCTCATGAGAGATATCTTAAACTAATTATGAAAGAAAGAAGTCTTGCTAGATATTCATCTGACCGTATGCATTTGTTTCCAGGAAAGGTAGTTGATTCCAAAGTTTATTATCCGATATAATTTGATTTTTATCTCTGCAGTCATGCCGGAATTCAGGAGAAACTTTATTTCACAGAGTGCTTAGGTTATGAAGGGTGAATTACTTATGGCTTTATCCTTGATAATTACTAGTCTATGAATTTGGGGGTACTACTCCACTTAAATTTTATCATTTTGTCAAATCTTACAGGGTATGAGCCGACCAGCTCATTACCATGTGTTGCGGGATGAGAACAATTTTATGCTTGATGGTATTCAGTACTTAACAAACAACCTTTGTTACAGTAAGAATTTAAATCAATGAAGTTATACGGATGTCTCATTTTCACACAACTTTGGTTTCAACTTTCAGCCGAAAAATGGATGTACCAGTTGCATATATGAGGTCTAATATTTACGTACACCATGTTTAACATCTTAAGAAGAGATAAGAGTTAAAGTTTTAAGAATCAAATCTTTGCACTAAAATAATCACAAAGTTTAATTCCCATTAAAAGTTGGTGCGATTTAACAGTGGCATTATTATTTAATCGGATTGTGATGGAGTAGATAACTTTAAAAAAAAAATTGATGCTGTTGACTTTTGATGCTAATGTATATTTTTTTCTTTCTGCAACTTGCAGGTATGCAAGGTGTACTCGCTCCGTCTACGTAGGTAAGTGTTTTTCTGCATTTTACAAATATTGTATACATGGAAATTATTCACATAATTACAAATACTGTAGAAAGAAGGTTATTTGGACGGTCTTAAGTTTGTTGCATCAGTTGTGAACTAAATGTCTTTTACATCTGTTGGTACTTCATGTTGCAGTTCCTCCGGCATATTATGCTCGCTTAGAAGCCTTTCGTGCTCGCTTTCACTGGTTCTCCTAAGGATTCAGCTGCGACTACCGCTGCTTTATCCGCTACAGCTTAATAGGACTTCAAAAAATTAAAACGGAGTGTTTGTTTTTTATTTACAGAAAAAAATAGCAAGTTCTGATTTATAGAAAGTATGGCAAAATGTAGATTAACTATAGTTAATTTTATAAAGAATGGTTAGTTAAAGAGTTTGGGGTATTTTAGTCTTTCAAGTATTAAAAGTGGACCCTAAAACTGACTGAACCTCTGACTTAACGGAATGGGGGGATAAAAATAAGGTTTTCTGGGCCGCAGTTTAAGTGGATTATTTTTTAGGGGTGCAGTCATAATTTTCCCTTTAATTTAACATTTTGCTCTACGTAGTACTATTTTGTCTTATTGGCTTATGAAAAAAAATAAAGAGAAAACATCACTTTCAATTATTATTTTTAAAATAATAGTACTCCTTGATTTGTATTTATTTTTAACACCTTAAATATTTATTTAAGAATTAATCTTATTGATTTATTGATGTTTTCGTATTAGTTTGGATATTGTTTATCTCCGAATTTGTCATCTAATTATATATATTTCTTTTATTATTATAAAAAATATAAACTATATTAGTACATAATTATTGAGTTTTGGTTTGCAGATGTGAAATTGATGCATTATATTATTAAGGAATGGAATTGAGTTTTGATTTATGAAAGTGAATTTAATGCATTAGTGAATGGATTTTATATTGATTAACTTGTTTTGGAAAGAAACGAAAAAAGAAAAATAAATAAAATAATTGTTGAACTGTTAAAAAGTTCAGGACAGCTGACATTCTCTCGAAAGGCCATTCGGAGAACGGTTGGGTGGTATCCGGAATAACCCTGATAAAAATTAGATTAGAAACCTATAATTTAATGTTTAAGATTTTGAGTAAGAAAATGTTAATTATTTGTGGTTGAGAATGGCATAAGTATCATTGCGAATTTTTATGCATGGTTTTAATTATTGTATTTTCTGCATTTGTTTGATTTTCGATGTACTATATTATTTGTAGAAACTTCCTACTGGGTTGTGGTTTGTTCATTCCTTTTTTTCCTCCCTTTCCACAGAGAATGAAGAACAACTATCCTTAAAAAATTTATTATGTATCACGGGGATTTGGGTGTTGCGTCTTGAATTTAACCGAGGTGTTAGTTTTGTTTTAATTTGGTATTTTAACTTTATAATTATTATTTTGAATTCCTGTAATTTTAAAAAGTATTATTATATTTAATTTAATATAATTTATTTAAGTTTAAACTTTAGATTTTATGTACTAAAATTTTGTAGAACAAATTTTTTTGATCATATACGAGTGATGGTTCAGAAATACGAACTTGCTAGCTGGATCTGACCCGACCCACAAGGTCGAATCCGGATCCGGTAGAAATCCAAAAATCCGGGCTATCAATATTTATGTCGGAGACGGATGAAGTAATATCTTAAAGTTATCTTAAATATTTGAAAATACCACGTAAAATCGTAGATAAATATAGTACCAATTTTTCACTATTTACTCTCCGAATTTAAGGATTATGTTTTTTTTGTTTTTTATTATTTTTTTGTTTTTGTGCTGAACGATATCTTAAGTCTTAGCTTTTATTTCCTTTACACTTGTTTAGAGTAAGGGCCATGGGTAGAGTGTTTTTATTCAAAATGAAGGAGTTTTACCTTAATTGATTAAATTAGACCCTACTATGGGTAGAGGAAAGAGCCTCATTCGCCCAAAGTCTTTCATACACTCTTTCAATCGAAGGAGTGGTCGCTAGTCTTCACTAGACGGATAAACTTTAGCCGTATGGGTAAAAAAATCACTAGACGGATAAACTTCGGCCATCTAGGTATTTAATTCAATATTAAAATTTAAAACGCGAGTCCTACCGAGATTATTAATAATAATTTTTTTTTGATAAAACTTCCAAATAGGAGATCTTTTTTTGTCCAAGATCTTTTTTACATTAGAAGGGAAAACTTCACCCCTCTAATCTTTCTACTTCATTAAATTCAAAATATAAAAATTACTCCTTCAACTAATCACTTATTCATTTTAAAAAAAGATAGTCCCATAGCTCTTGCTCCAAATAAAAGGTGTGGTATCATCTCCAAAAGGTGTTGGAGGCTTGTCCTGTTTTTAAACACCACTGCACTAATCCCTAACCTTTGTTTTTAGACTTTCGAGGCCATCGATCACCATTGAGAAAATCTATGGCAACGCATAGGTCTTAGGTTGAATGAGTAACCTTAAAAGACAATTTTCTCGGGCATGGGTAAATATGCATCAAACTGTCCCAAACTTTATGTAATTTTAGATGCCACTTGAGCTTCAAATGCGTGCCTATGTTGGAGGTTTGGCATGCAATAACATTCTCTCAACACAACCTTTGAGGAATTTTTATTGCTGTCTGGTACTTGGCTGCCCAATAAGTCAGGTCTCAAGTGAACGCCCGGGAGTCTTAACCGCGTCTTCGATAACAATATTAACAAACAGAAGTTTTGGGATCACCATTATCTACCGATTGTGTTAATCGATAATCTAACAAATATATTTACTAACGATTATATCGAGTAGTTCCAAATTGAAAATCAAAAAAATATGAAAATTTTAACAATTTGAACACGCATAATCGGTAGGTTAATTTTTTTTAACCTACCGATTATAATAAGTAGCCCCAAATTAGAAATCGATTTTTTTAAAAAAATTTCAACATTTTGTACAAGCATAATAGGTGGTTTAAGAAAATTCTTAAACTACCGATTCTAATAAGTAGCCCCAAATTGAAAATCAATTTTTTTAAAAAAAATTCAACATTTTGTACAAGCACAATCGGTAGTTTAAGAAATTCTTAAACTACCGATTATAATAAGTAGCCCCAAATTGGAAATCGAATTTTTTAAAAAATATTTAACATTTTGTACAAGCACAATCGGTAGTTTAAGAAATTCTTAAACTACCGATTATCATACAAAAAGTGTCCAGGAACAGGCAGTTCCTGGGTAAATGCAATCGGTAGATATTTATCTACCGATTGTATTACGCTAACACAATCGGTAGTTTGTTATCTACCGATTGTTGAAGAATATATACAATCGGTAGTTTTTTCAAACCACTTAACTACCGATTATAATGTAAAATTTGAAGAAAATAACTTGTTAAAATTAAATCGATTGTAAATCAATTGATAACTCACAAAAAGAACATAAAATCATTTCAAATGTTAGACAGTTAAACACCAGTAATGTTAAACACGAGAGACATATCCATAAGAAAAGAACCAAAATCTAATTTCTAGGAGCTTTGGTTTTGGTACGAGGACGACGAGCACCAGGGGCTAAAAATCTTTCAGCATCAGCGGTATTGGCTTCACCCTCAGGGACATTTGCTTCAGCATCAGCACTCGATGAAGCGCGAGATCTTTTGGTCGGCTTTGCTGCTAGCCTCTTAGGCTTATTCGCAGATTTCTCCCCAAACTTGCTAACATAGGCTTCATTGTCAGTGAGGTCTTTATGCTCTCTCATCGTCTCAACTGATGGAGGCACTCCCGCATTTATGCACCCAACTATCTTCTTTGAGAAAAATGCAAACCTTTTTTTTTTTTTTTTTTTTTTTTTTTTTTTTCTGATTTTAGGCAATAAAAATCAAACGATTATTATCTAAACTATTGAGCCGTAATACTAAAATCAAAAGGAAATAACATTACGTACCAGCCTTTCATAGCCCGAGGGTTTGTCTTTGATGATGCAGCTATATTCGGGCACTCTGGTGCTCTTTCCTTTATCTTCACGGATCACGTGAAGATGAGAATGCTGCCGGTACCATACCATATAGCCATGATCTGCTTCATCATCTCGGGTGACAGGTCTCCCCTCGTTGATCATAGATTGCATTCTGTTGTCCCAATGTTCAACCGATGGGTTACCAGAGTAAACTATTGTGATCGAGTCCTTACCACAAACACAATTCTCCACGTCCAACTCGAACCTGCCCCTGAAATGACTCCAAGGTTCTTCTTGGACATAACCTAGTTGACGCATCACCCTTGTGGCATTGTAGATGACATATCCAGTGGGATACCACAAGGGTCCATAGTACAACAACAACTCAGACCTTCGCGCTATATGACCACTAGCTCGGTCTTCCCTGTATGGATCAAAGCATACATCTTTGGACGTCATCGAGTCTAATTTCCTCCTCAAAGAAATCAACTCCTGCTCCTTAGTCATTGAATGGTTGCCCTCAAAGATGTATTTCGTGCCTCGGGGTGTTCCTTTCTCCCATGCCGGATTCTCTTTCGCCAACTCGAAGGACGAGAAGTGGTCATAGATCCATGTCTAGTTTACATATCAAACCAAGTATGAGAAAATTGTTTCTTAAAAGAGGAAAAAATAAATAACATTCAAACCATCAATGGAGTTACCAAAATACCTGTAGTAAGCTCACGTTCCCGACAATTTGGCTAGTCTGTTCCCTGGATGCCTTTCTCATCTCTTCCATCAAGAATGCATGACATGCAGTGCCCCACGAATAGTCGCGAACTTTGTGGATCGGATGCAAAAGTTGTAGGAGGTTAGCGTCGACCCGGTTTCCACTAGCATGGGGAAAATTACACATCCCAAAACACAAAAAATATATGCAGTGGCTGCAGCTTTGACCTGGTCATCGCTAAACTCTGGTTCATCTTTTCTTTATCCAAGGTGCCTCTGAACATTTTCATCAGTTGAACCATGCTGAATTGCCTGGTTTTGTAAGGAGCGCACTGTTTGAACTCTTCATCGGATGTCGCTCGGTCCCAACCAAGGCACCTCTCAGTGTAAACATAAAGCTGTTCCCAGCTTAACTGCTTCACATAATCAAACTTCACCGCCGTACCATGGTCAGTGAGATCTAGAATCTGCACCACATCATCGGGGGTGATTGTCATCTCTCCCCACGACATGTGGAAGGTATCGGTCTCAGGATACATCCTCTCCATGAAGGACGATATCGACACCCGGTCGTGAGGTAACATTGAATTCTCGACAGCTGTAGATAACCCCGACTGCAGTATAATTTGCTGGAACCGTTCACACTCACCTTCCAACGGCCAATCGTTCATCTTTGTTGGTGCAGCCGTAGGTTTGAGTAGACGGACCGTATTAGAATGGTCCTAATATACACGACGAATTAAAAAACAATTAGAATAACAGTTTAACACTTCTACGAATAAAAAGACAATATGTTAAGAATGGTGTTTTATAATTATTACGTCTGTTGAGTAAATATCTTTCGCCCAAGAGTCTTTGTACCCAAACAATAGATATCCTCCATCTCTTGGGAGGCCAGGGATTTGGTCTTCTTGAATACCCTTCATCTTCAAAGAGTCGGGTACCTTGTGTCCTCCTTTCTTCTTAGCTGGCTTCTTTGTACCACTTCCTTCTTCTTGCTACCACTTGGTCCTCCTTCATGAAAGTATCTATCTTGTGGAACACTTGGTCCTCCTTCATCAAAGTATCTATCTTGTGGAACACTTGGTCCTCCTTCTTATAGGTTTGTACTTATTGGAACACTTGGTTGAGTTCCTTCAGTGATAACAATTCTATTAGCGCTCTTTTGTCTTCTTGCACTAGCAGTTACCTTCTTCCCCCCTTCACGACGAGGCCCCGTAAGAATTGTATCGTTGGAATGCTTAGATCGCTTTTCCCTTCTATGATACAAAATAAAGGACAATTATTTCCAACAAGATACCGTTTAATCAGCACATAATCGGTAGACAAAGTACATTAAACTCACCCAATTGTTCATAATCGGTAGTTAAAAAAACAACGTAACTACCGATTGTGCATAATCTGTAGTCAAAAAAACAACGTAACTACCGATTGTGCATAATCGGTAGCTCGGGCTCTACATTATCTACCGATTGTGCATAAAAAATAGAACAAAAAAATCTATGGACACACATACATTGGTAGTTACGTAAAAAAATTAACTACCGATTATGACTAAATTTGGGTACATGAATATAATCGGTAGTTTATGACCAAATTATAACTAGCGATTATGGTCGATGTTTGAGGAACCACTAAATTTCACAATCGGAAGTTTATACTAAACTACCGATTATGTGTAAATTTGTAGACAAGAATACAATCGGTAGTTTAGGTGTAAAAATAACTACCGATTGTGATCGATGTTTTTGAGGATCACTAACTTGCATAATCGGAAGTTTAACCCTATACGAAACTACCGACTATCACTAAATTTTTATCAGGAATGTAATCGGTAATTTATGACTAAACATAACTACCGATTGTACATGATATTCATGAGCAAATGAAGAACACTAACATAAGCAGTAGTTTAATACAACCACGAAACTACTGATTATGAAATCTAACCTAAAACCCTTGATATTCTAGTGACGAATTCATTCGATTGAATCAAAATAAACACAATTTATGGTAAACCCTTACCTTATTAGAGCCATTACAAAGTTCTGGAGAGTCTGATTGTCGGAATCGGTCTCCGTTTCTAGGTCATCATCTTCGCGTTCTTCGTGTTCTTCGTTATGTTCTTCAACAATCTCTCGATTTCTTACTCTTTGGGCAAAATCCGGCCACTTTGTATTAGGAGGTTGACGAGTTGTTTGCTTCTTTCTTGCCATTTTTAGATTGTAATTACGATGATGAATTGATTTACGATTAATCGGTTTACGATGAATTGGAAATGCCACAATCAGTAGTTTGAATTGGAGAGAAGAAGAAGAGAAATCCGAAAATGATAATCGGTAGGTAGAGAAGAAGTGTGAAATAGGTTTAGGTTTCATGGTAATTGTTTGATTAGTGAAAGGGTATTTAAGTCTTTTTACATACCACTAGGTTATCCCTTAGCCACATCCATGTGATTTGGTTAAAAAAGACGCCCCAAATTAGGTTTTGGTCGCCCTAAAGCCCGATTGTATTACCGAGGAAGTAAAAAAAAAAATTGACAACAAATAGGCAAAATCAATAAAAAAGATTCTTAGTCACCAAAACAGTGACAAAAGGACAGAATTACAAAGGATTGGATACAAAAGCATCCCAATAATAAATTAAAAACTCAAAACTCATATGGTTAAAAAAAACCATAGTAAAGACTAAAAACTAAAGAGCCAAAAAAACAGAACAATAGTTTAACTGCTTCAAGTCTTCAGCTTTATTTCAGTTTTACATAATTCTACCTCAGAATATCCAAGGTTAACAGATATACATCTGAGGATATCCATGAATTTTTGTTGAGTTCGAGCTTGTGCATTTTTCAAGAATCTGGTAAAACAATTCCACCTTCCATGCACGTAAGCACCATTCTTGGGATAGAGAACTAAGATGGTGTTTATATATTGAAAGTCGAATCCCATATCGATTGATTTTATATTACATTCATATATCATATAAGTCGATGAATTCAAGTGTATCCTTTTACTATCGAAATCGAGATCGAAAGAAAAAGAAAAAAAATGCTAGGTAGAAATTACTTTCATGATCTGCTCAGCTTCTTCTTCTACTTCTTCTCCTCCATACATTTATATGGTGGGTTACTTAAAACAACAGAATCAACATATCTTTATCACTACTGTCTAGGTGGTAATTACGTTCCAACAAATACTTTTCAAACCAATCTCAACAGTCTTCTCTCTACACTATCCAATTCTATCACAATCAACAATGGATACAACAACGCGACTGTCGGTGAAACACCTGATACAGTTTACGGGTCTTACCAATGTAGAAAAGATATTGATACAAATACATGCCAACAAAGTTGTGTTCGACCAGGTTTTAATGAGCTTTCACTATTGTGTCCTAATTCTTATGAAGCAATTATATGGTACCATAGATGCACGTTAAGGTACGGTAATAGATCATTCTTCAAAATCATGGAAGAAGAACCATCTTATACATTGATCGTGAACAACGAGTTGAACAACAACCTTACTAACCCAAATCAGTTTACTAAAGCATTAGTCGGTTTGGTTGAAGATCTTTCAAGAAAAGCCACTGTTGTTACTGGTCATGATTCTGGTTCAGGTTCAGGTGCTGGTGCTGGTCGGATTTGGTTATTTGCTACCGGAGAAAGAAATTTTTCGACATCTGATGGGGATAAAATATACGGGTTAATACAATGTGATTCAGATATAACACCAAAAAGTTGCAGAACATGTCTTGAAAAGATTAAGGTTGATGCCGGGGTAGATTGTTATGGGAAGAGAAATGGAGAAATTATGCGACCTAGCTGCTATCTTCGATATCAGAGTGACGATTTCATCCATGATGCCGTGCCTAGTACCACTGAAAAATCAGCTCCATCTCTAACACCATATTCTTCGAACAACATGACAATGACTAAACCTGCAAAGAGTACGCCATTCTTATACTTCCAAGATATTTTTATATGGACAGTAATTTTAGATTTCCAGTTTGTCACTTAGGGGTTAATATTAATGTGATCTCATTGCATAGTATGCACTTGATCTCAAGTTGTTCATATTATTCGCCTGTTGTCAAAGGATATTGCGTGCACTAATTTTCTGACATAAAACCTTTTGGCCCCTAGATGATGACTGGAACATATTAGGCCAAGTCTTCATTAGATCTCCTTGTTGCACCTGTTATTGTGTAGTTTGAAAAATATTGGCAGTTCTCGTAACTTTTGGTTTCTTCAATCCCCAAGAGATGGATCATATTTTTCGATCTTACAATACTTCAGAAAGCTAAAATGTACTACTATTATGTTGCACATTATACAAGAAGACCAAAACGCCGCGCTAAAATAATTTTTATACTCCCCAAAAATTGTGAGTTGACGAGAGGGGTCTTCTTCTTCTTGGGGGGTCAGAATTGAAGAGAAAATCTAGACATAATTGTTTTCTTCTTGGATGACTCTTGTAAGGGAAAATGGAAATAGTCTCTTATTCGATAGTGAACACATGAAAACTGTTCATTTGATAGCTTGTCAGAGATGAACCACAATGATAATATAACTTGCCAACTGTGTGTTTTCAATCTAGTCTTCTTGTTTTGCTCAAGAGTTTTGAACACTGAATTTCATGCTGCAGGGAAGATAAAGACATCATCAATGCTTACTGTTGCTGTAGTAATTAGTGTAGTTGTTATAGCAATTATAATGACAACCATTATCCGAATACAATTAACTACTGCTACAAATGGACATTACTTGATCTGCTTAAGAAGATGGATAGCAACGAATATTATGGATGGTACGTTTTCCATTTTACTCAATTTCAGTGGTTCTAAGTAATGAGTTACAATATGTAATGTACCCATGTTTTTTGTTTGATGAAGATGCGGATGATATGGCAACTGCTGAATCCTTGCAATTCAATTTCACTACAATTAGAGCTGCAACAAACAGCTTCTCGGAGGCTAATAAACTAGGCCAAGGTGGTTTTGGTTCTGTTTACAAGGTACTAGTATGTGCATTACCTTGCATACATTGCCGAAAACAAACTATAGACAACATTTATTTTGTTAGGCTATTAACTTTCTTATGGTAAGTTGCTTTAATGTCCTGAGCAGGGTACACTTCCAAGTGGGCAAGAAATAGCAGTGAAAAGGCTTTCTAGCAGTTCAGGTCAAGGTGAAGAAGAATTTAAGAATGAGGTGCTTTTGGTAGTAAAACTTCAACACAGGAATCTTGTTAGACTTCTTGGGTTCTGTTTACACTTAGAAGAAAAACTACTAATTTACGAATTCATGCCAAATGCAAGCCTCGATCAATTCATTTTCGGTCTGGCTCCAACTAATCTCTTTCTCAGGAAAGAGTAATCATAGTTCGGTTTTTCCATTTCTAATAGAAGAGAAGTGCTGGTGCATGATTTACAAAGACTAAAATATTTGGTTTGTATATGTGAATGTGCAGATCCGATTAAACGTAAAAGGTTAGATTGGGAAAAACGATACAAGATTATAGAAGGAATCTCTAGAGGTCTTCTATATCTTCATGAAGATTCACGACTTCGGATTATTCATCGAGATCTCAAGCCTAGCAATGTATTATTAGATACAGATATGGAGCCAAAAATAGCAGATTTTGGCATGGCTAGGATGTTCAAGGTTGATCAACATCAAGCTAGTACAAAAAGAATCATGGGAACATAGTAAGTTTTCGTATTCAAACCGTAAAGCAACCGGTTGTTTTATATCTATGTATGGAAACATATTAAACCTTGCATATCTGCGGTGGATATATGGCTCCAGAGTATGCAATGCGAGGGCACTTCTCAGTCAAATCAGACGTCTTTAGCTTCGGAGTGTTAGTCCTAGAGATTCTTAGCGGAAAGAGAATTAACTCTTTCCATGAATCAAAAGGTGTGGACGACCTTCTAACTTATGTAAGTATAATCCCCATTCTCTTTTGCTTATATCTGGTCAATAAGATAAGCTGGATAAGAAAAATGAGAAATTCTTACAGGCATGGGCATTGTGGAAGAATGGGACGGCTTTAGAACTGTTAGATCCAACATTGAAGGACAATAATTCGAGAGGGGAAGTGATGAGATGTATCCACATAGCATTATTATGTGTTCAAGAAGATATGGATGATAGGCCTACAATGTCAGCCATTGTTCAAAAGCTCACCAACTTCTCAGTTAGTCTCCAATTACCCACATCACCACCTACGTATTTTGTGAAAAAGAAAGGTGAAACATCTGCGTCTTTCGGAGATAATGTCGATGAAGATCAATATACTGTCATTGATGCATCAATTACCCAATTGCTCCCAAGATAACAATATATTTGAGAATTCGATCAATAACACAAATTGTATTCGTTTTCTAATATTTCTATTTCATAATTGTAATTGATTGATATGCAAATTAGTGAATAAACTGAGCTAATCCCAGTTTCAACAGAAGTTTGCATAGATCACTACTGCAAATGTTTACACCTATGTGCTAATCCTACCAAGGCCTAAGACTACAGTCAACGTTACTGGATTTTGAGTTTTATGGCGAACAACTCGATTCACTACTAAATCTGGTCGGATCCAGTTTAAGGCTTCCGAAATTTAAACTTTGAAAGAAAAGAAAAAGGGAATTTCGTTGAATGGTCCAAAGATCCATGACCTATTTAATCTAGGGTCAAGTGGGAAATATATTTTATCCGGAGTTCAAAAAAGTTTTAAAAAGAGTAAATTACTTACCTACCCATTGAAATCAAACGTGTGAAATCAAAAACAACCTAAAACTGAAATTTAGGCCATTCCTGAAACTGAAATCTAGGGCATTAAAACCATATCGAAAATCAAATCTGAACCGAAGGTTTAATATTATTCTTCTCAAATCAAAATCAAAACCGAAGATTCAAAATCAAAAATCAAAACCGAAGAATCAATATCATTTTTCTGAAATCAAAATCAAAACCGAAAATTCAAAATCGAAAATCAAACCAAAGATTCAAAATCAAAAATCAAAAATCAAAACCGAAGATTCAAACAAATCATTAACAAAGAAGAAGAAGATCTTTATTAGTCGCCAAGAACAATACATATTGATCCTTCAATACATATTGATATGTACCGAAGGAAAATGTGTATGATCCAACAATACATATTGATATGTACAGAAGGAAAATAGGTTGTGAAGGAAATGTGTATGATCCCACAATACATATCGGTATGTACTGAAGGAAAATAAGTATGGAAAGAAAATATGTATGATCCCACAGTATATATTGATCCAACAATACATATTGACATATACTGGAGGAAAATATGTCCCGAAGGAAATAGAGTAGATGATCCAACAGTGCATATTGATCTAACTGTATATATTGATATGTACTGAAGAAAATATGTATGATCCCACAATACATGTTTTCTTTCGTACATATTGATATGCACCGAAGGAAAATATGTCCAAAAGAAAAAAGAGTATAATCCCACAGTATATATTGAAATAAACAACCTTTAATCATAAAAAAAAAATGAAAATAACACTAACCCAAAATAGAAAAGAGGAGTAACCATCACTTTAATCGACTAAATCATATCGTTTGAATAGACAACATTCATCTTCCAACATTGAATATCAAATTAAGATGAAGAAGATTAAAAAATTTAAACAAAACCCAAAAATTGATGAATGTGTATCTCCTTCTTCTTCTTCACCAAAATCATCTTCTTCCCCTTCTTAGAGATTTGTAATTGAAAACCTAAATTACAGAGCACTAGCAGAAGCAAAGAGGAAAAAAACAGATGAAATTGAACTCGACTAAAAGCTTCATAAAGATGAAAGCCGATTAAAAACATATAAAAAAATGAAATCTTTTGGAGGAAAAAAAAACTGATCTAATCAAAGAATAACTGAAGAAGATTTATTGATGTTTCTTTATACGTTATTTAACATCAGGGTAGTTTTGGAATTTATAATAATTATACAACACATCTTACGTGTGTTTAGACCCGAAGATAAATTTTTTGGTCCAAAAACAATATTTTTGGACTAGCGACTAAAAACAGTTGGGTGGGTGAACTACACACTAACGGGTCTTATAGATTGGATTAACCAGTAATTCCTAGAAAAAATCCACAAAAAACCTTCCCCACTCCAAAGGGAATTTTGCTAGATGGTCCAAAGACTCGTCTACCATTTATGTTATAGTCCACCAGGAAATCCTTTTATTCGGAGGTCCAAAAAAGGTTTCAAAAAAAAAATACTTCACTGCCCATAACATTCACGTGTGAACCTAGCCACATCCTCCACGTCTTCAATACGAGTTTCTTTTCACTTTCAAAAAATAAAATCAAAAACAAAATAAAAATCAAACCTGAAACTGATTAGGGCAGCGAAAATTCAAAAGTGACTAGTTACAGAAAGAGAGATCAAAATAAAGTAAAAATCATCAACAACAAAAAAAAAAAACGTATCAAAAAGAGAGATCAAAGAGGAACAAAATCGGAAAGTCAAGACTCAAGATCAAAAACCTAAAATCAATAGATCAAACACTAGTAGATTTGAACTGATTTCTACTGAAAGTTGAAGGAAAATGGTTACAACAAGAACAATTGAGAGAAAATAAGAGATATAGTAGTAAAAGAAATCATATTAATCAACAATCATCAACAAAAACAAATCAAAAACCGTGTTAAAGGTCCAGCGAAGAAAAAGAAGAAAGAAAGAATATCCGATAATGCATGTTGATATATACATAAGGAAAAAGTGTATGATCCCATGGTACATATTGATATGTACTAAAGGGAAAAGTGTATGATCCCACATTACATATTTTCCTTCGGTACATATTGATATGTACTAAAGGAAAAAGTGTATGATCCTACAGTACATATTGGTATGTACTAAACGAAAATAGGTATTGTAGGAAAAAATGTATGATCTCATAGTAAATATTGATATGTATTGAAGGAAATAGAGTAGATGATCCAAGATTACATATTGATCCAACACTACATATAGATCTGTATTGAGAGAAAATATGTACTGAAGGAAAAAGTGTATGACCCAACAGTACATATTGATATGTACTAAGATACAAAAATAGAGGATTCAAACAAATCAGAGGATTCAAACAAATCATCAACAAAAACCCATATCAAAACTGGTTTCTTCTGAAATCTGAAGAAATCATCAACAAAAATGGTTATAACTAGAAGAATTAAATGAATAATAATAGAAGAAGTAGTAGTAGAAGAAGAAAATTTATGTTGCAAAGAAGAAAAAGACCTATGTTAGTCACCAAAAACAAGTAAACCCAGCAAACAATACATATCCATATGTAAAAACCTAATTTATGCTTGAATAAGCATCAATACATATTGAAAGTATTGAGATACCCATATCTAAACAAGAAAAATGATGTAAACAAGAAGAAAAATAAGAAAAGTCGTACAAGAACAATTTCTACATAAAAGAAGATATCACTCCCAAATCAGTAGAAGAAAACCTAGTTTTCATGATGATCCTACAATACATATCTCACATTATTTACCCCAAAGATGAAGAAGAAGATTAAAAAGTCTAAACCAAAACCTAAAATTGATGAATTTATATCTTTTTCTTCTTCATCTTAAATCTATTCTCAGATTTACTTCTTCTTCTTCAGCATCACTTGCTTCTCTTCTTCACCGTCACTTTACTATAGAACTTACATGGGACGAATGGAGTTGGAGATGATTATAGAGCCCCAAATTCGATCTTCAAAACAAAACCCTAAAAACACCAACAAAAAAGAATAAAAACGAATCTAAAATTTTTAAAAACTGAATTGGTTTTAAAGAAGTGGATACGAATGAAATATATATAAATTACATCATAAAACTCGCATGTGAATGGATCAGAGAAAAAAAATTGGTCCTAAAACATAATTTAAACTAACGAGTATATGGGCGGGTGGATGAACCACCCGTTAAACGGAGTCCTCTAAATTATCCAGTAATTCCAACCACTCCGAATCCTACTTACTTACCTGAGAATTTGCAGCTAAAAAAGTGTCGACCGTTGTAGCATTAGAGCAACTCTAATGGCGAAGATACCAATACCACCAACAACAACTTTAGGTTGTGAACCAGCAGTAGGTTCATTAACCCTAACTTCGTCCAAAAAGAGAGATTACAGAGTTACCAATAGACTTCAAGAGGGGAAACGTCCAATCTATGCAGTCGTCTTTAACTTTGTTGATTCTCGTTACTTCAATGTATTTGGTACCGTTGGTCAAAATCGGGTCAGTAATAGTTCTCATAATCACAACTTTGGTTAATGCATCCAATTTAGGGTTTAACTCCACTGAAATTTTGATTTTTAGCTTTTTCCAGATAAATGTTTACCACTGCCTTGAAGGAGGAGTGATTGCTGTTTTACAGTCTTATGTTGATGAAGATGTAATTAAAGATTTTTTTTTTTGAATGATGGTTTAGCTTGTAGTTTAAACTTCTGATGAATGTTTGGGTTGGTCATGTATTGTGTAGTTCAGAAGGAAGAGTCATTCTATACTTTGAGTTGGGCATGTAGTATTGATGGGAATCCATTGTTAGTTGCTGGTGGACTCAATGGTATTATACGTGTTATTGATGCTGGCAGTGAAAAAATACATAAGGTATCTCAACACCACTTTATTTTATCTTTTGCTATCTGTGAACTCAATAAAATTTTATCTAGATTCATAGTCAAATAAATGAGTGCTAGCATGTCTTTTCTGTATTTAATTTTGTTCGTTGCGATATTAGAAAGTCTTGTTACGGAGAATTGGTGAGAGGAATTTATACTAGTGTCGTGTATCTGCAGAGTTTTGTTGGTCATGGAGACTCCATAAACGAGATCAGGACGCAAGCACTGAAACCTTCACTTGTGGTGTCTGCTAGTAAAGTAAAGAAAGCCCACCTTTTCCAACTGTGAGGAACTATTGTTATTATGTTATTTGGTTAGCATTTATGGTTAATTGGTTGATCAATTGAACAGGATGAATCTGTTCGGCTTTGGAATGTACATACTGGGATTTGCATTTTGATTTTCGCTGGAGCTGGTGGCCATCGTAACGAAGTTTTGAGTGTGGTAATTGAAGCGTGCAACCTTTTCTTTTCTTTTCCTTTACTTTACTTTTTTATTAAAAAATAAGTTAGGGTTTGTTTAATGATATGTACTGGAGGTAGACATAGTTAGGTGCTGATTACATTACTGGAACTGGTCTTCTGTAGGTTTTCCATCCTTCGGACATATACCGCATTGCAAGTTGTGGCATGATAACACCATTAAGATATGGTCAATGAAAGGTATTAGTCTCATTTTGGATGGCCAGGTTTTTTTCTTAATCTTACTTGTTAAACAATTATGTACATATTGTGAAGATGAAGATAGGAATTATGGCTACTACATGACATAGTGAACTGTAATGTTGTTAGCATCCTAGTTTTGACCTTTGCAACTTTACAGAATTCTGGACATATGTTGAGAAGTCATTTACATGGACAGACCTTCCATCAAAGTTTCCCACAAAGTATGTGCAATTCCGAGTAAGTAGAAGCCACTATGTCGGTCATCTTTGAGTTATGTATTACTCTTGTTTCCACTCTGATGACTTTTTCTTTTCCAGGTATTTATGGCTTCAATCCATACCAACTATGTTGACTGCACTAGGTGGCTTGGTGACTTTGTCTTATCGAAGGTATTGTTACTTGGTCGATGTCCATGATCTACTAACTGCAAAGTTCTTATTGAATGTACTTTTCAGTGGCATTGGGTCATATGAAGAATATATGTATATATATATACATATATATATATATATATATTAATCTTGTTCTTTTCAATATGGTAGTAAGACATAAAGGTTATCATTAGAATTGGAGGTAAGGAGTTACTAAAAATTCCTGTTATGTAGCGTAAATGTCTTTTCCATGCTTTATATCAACTAAGTCAGTCATCTAACCTCAACTTACAGCTTTCTCTGAGTGGTGTAACTGGGATTTGGTATATTAATTCTAGCACTATGATTAATTCTCACTGAATTTTTTTGTGTGACAGCACAGAGTGTTGACAATGAAATTGTCTTGTGGGAGCCAAAATTGTAGGAGCAAAGCCCTGGAGAGGTTGGTATATGAACTCAAAATATTCCCTTTTTGTTCAGTTTAGCTTATTCATGCTTTTAAGGAAGTGTATCTTTCCGAAAGATACTTTACGAAAGTAATATCCGGATTTTTTTAAGCCTAAACGCCTGTTTTCAGCTATTGACAGTCCTTTACAATCTGTCGATATTTGTTTCAATTTCCAGGGTAAAGTTGACATACTTCAAAAGTATCCTGCTTTAGAGTGTGATATATGGTTTATCAAGTTTTCTTGTGACTTTCATTACAATACAATTGCAATAGGTATGGAAACTGCTAATGCAGGCAGATGAAAGTAAAAGATCTACATCATTCGTATTTGATCAAACTTCATATGGCCAATCTTCTAGAAATCTCATATTTTGGTTTATCAGGAAATAGGGAAGGGAAAATCTTTGTTTGGGAGCTCCAATCTAGCCCACCTGTTCTCATAGCCAGGTTTTGCTTGATTTCCTTCACCAGTGTCCATGCTTTGATATGTTAAACAAATTATATCTTAGCTGAACAATGGCACCCGATAGATTCAGTGCTCACTTTTATATTTTGGTAATTAAATTCAATGCACACTCTACTTGGGAAGTAAAGTGGGTCATGACAACTGAAATAACGAACTCGGATGTGCTATCCAGGACATTGTTTTCATTTTATTTCACCTCTTATGAAACTTTTTTCGCTGTTTCAGGTTATCTCATCCTCAAAGCAAGGTTACAATTAGGCAAACCGCTATATCGTACGATGGAAGGTAATTCTCAAATTGTGAATTCATTTGTAAATAGTATTTCTTTCTTCAGGTGACCTCAATGAAAATGAATAATCATCCTTGGCTGCTGTGAGGATGGAACAATATGGCGATGGGATGCAAATCATCAACAAGAACAGCAGTAGATGCCTAAAGCACATTACTGACAATTCCTGAAATTCCAAGGACACGCAGGGCAAGAGAGATATCTATGGATATGAAATCAGACTTCCTGGCAAGTCTGGGATTCGTAGGTTTTGCATCGTCGTGTTAGTTGTTTTATCTCGTCTTATTCGAATATATTTATAGACAGGGTACATGTAAATTTAAGCTACTTTGTTCTATATTTTAAAAATGTAATTCCATTACAGTTGTTTTTCCTGTTGTTTTACTTGCTGCTATCCAATCGAAAATCCAAAGCACTTTCTTTTGCTCAATATCATTTTACTTTAGGGTCTCAGCACTATGACATGCTATTATTATCCATCTCCCCCGAGGGAACTTCTGTGCAACCTAGTGGGGGCTTAGTAAGCAAGCAAATACATCTGTTATTTCGCGATAGTCTGAATATTTTGATGTCCAGAGACTCCAGACAGGTGATTTTGAATGCTTATTCTTGATTCAAGTCATTCAACTTTAAAATAGAGCTACCTGGAAGTCCAAGGGCAAAACTGGTGCTCCTCGCACCTTGCACGTGTATATCTTCCTGCTGCCTACACCATTCCGCCAATCCCACAGGTAATTTACTTCTCAGCTTTGGACTGCATCAGCTGTAATGAATGTTTCCTTACAATTACCAGTCCGAAGTCTCATGTCCTCTTCATTAGTTGGTTTTGGTAGCTGACTTACCCAATAGAGTAGCAGATTCTAATGCATTATTTAATTGCCATTTCTACTGTCAGCTCACTAACCTTACCAGTAAATAAGTTACTTCTCTGCGTATTAATATCTTCTCACCAGTACCTTCCACCCAGTGTAGTCCGGCCGGTATACCGTCGGTTTTATCGGTTTCGGCCGAAAAGCGAGACGAAATCCGGTATACCGGTAAACGGTATTTGACCGAAAAAATCGGCCGGTATGGACTGTGCCGGTTTGACCGGTACGACTGGTATTGACCGGTATTGACCGGTATTTTCGTTTTTTTTTGTTTTTCTTTTTATTTAAAAAAAATAAAATAAAAAATTATCCTTGTTTTATGGTTTTCAATTGTTACTCATATTTTTTTATGATATTTTAGAATTATATATGCTTATGATAATATCTACAATTAATCTAATGATATTGAAATTGTAATATCTTTGTTTAATTAGCATTTTAGACGATAAACTTTGAAGTTGTTCTTGTTTCTCTTGTATTTCCAGTTTGAAATTTGTATGAAATCTACGGATCTATATATTTTGGATGAAACACTAATTTAGCTTTCTAAACTTTGTGAAAAAATGTTTGTTATAACGTGTTAAAATATATTTATAGTTATAAAATGTGAACTAGTATTTTTTTATAAAATTATAGGTATAAAATATATGGACCGATATTTCAATATTTAAACCGAAATTTTCTCGGTATACCGGCGTACCAGTGTATCGCTCTCGACCGGTACGAACCGAAATTCGGTATGGTACAACCTTGCTTCCACCCATCTTATATCTTCAGTCACGTCACATTATTAAGAATCCTTTTCTATTGGTATATTTAGCACACACGAATTTAGCGCAATCTTGTTCAACATTTATAATCTTCCGCCCAATCAGACCAGCTTTAATTACTTGGCTTGATAAGGGTTTAGAAAATTAATAGGGGGCTTTAGGAAAAGAAAAAATCGGATTACCCAAAAATAATTCCTAGAACTCCTTAGTTATATACGATTATAAATGGTTAAACTACCTCCATTTGATTAATCATAATATATAATTAATTTAGCTAAATAATTAGATTACATTAGTTATCTATGGTTAGGATTAAAATTAGAGATTTTTTTTATTTTTTGAAAGGAATGATATTTCCACCACCATTTCACCCTTATAATTTATGGTGTGCGAAGAAATTTGACATAGCTTCCCATTAATTCCACAGGCCCCAATCAAATTAGGTTTACTTACCACCTCTAATCTTCTCAAACCCAAACAACCTTCTTCAATAGGACCACAACCCAGTGTCCAATTATAGCTGTCCAATCCAAACTCGAAACCGCTTTCTAATGTTAAATATCATTTTAGGTCATGGTCTCAGCACGACGTAGTTGTGCAACACAGCATACTGCATATACATCAGCTATTTCGCTTTTTACAGTCCAAAGATCTAGGTGTCTAAAGAAAAAAATTTAAATGCTTATTCTTGATTCTAGTCATTCAGCACTAACAACGTTCATGTTAAACATATGTGAACGTTCGAAGTCCTTGTACTGAAACCTTCATTGTAGGATCAGCAGTAAGTTATTACAGACACGATAAGGAACTGACTACTACTACAAAAAATTTAGGTATGCAACTCCAAAGGAACAATTGTTTTCTAAGGGAACAAAATCACTTCTTATTTCTGCCTGTTTCTTACATACTCTTCTCACCTGTATTTGTATTTGTATATATATTTACAGAAAAGAATGGGTGAAAATAACAAACCTTACAACCAACTACATACACAGCTGGAGGGCGGACGATGGCATGGAAAATTTAAATTTGAGTCCGTAATCGTGACACCATAAGTTGCATACTCTCAAGCTTCTGTTGCAGCTGTCTAATATCGGTAAGATGTTGCTGTTTGATAGAGAAGTCGGGATTATCGAGCTCAGACATGAGTCCCAAGCACTTCGACTGAGAGTCTGAAACGGCTGACTCAAGTGAGGCCACTGTAGATTCCAGGCTCGGATGTTGGCTTTCACTGATGTTTGAAGTTGGTGTAATTGGTGTAAACCCCATACTACAAGTACTACTACGCCTGCTCAGCTTTTCTGGGCTGAAAATCTTCTCCAAACCATCACTTCCTGCAAGTGAAATTCATATTAATCCTCGAAAGTAAATTGAAGAAGGCACGGGACATGTATCAAATGAAAGAGGGGAAAAGAATAAAATGAAGCTACGATGATGATAAAATGAAGCTATGATGATGATAAAAGAAAAATGAATACCAAGGTTGGAGAGCTGGTCTATTGCTGCTTGACCAATGGATCCGTCCAGCTTAAGTAGTCGCAATATTCCCACAGCAATTCGACCCATTGAATCTACCTCAGATTTGCACAAACCAACAAGGTATTCCAGTTCCTCCTTAGTTGCAACTGCCTCAATCTATAAAAGAACTAATTAAAAGCCACTCTCTTCAGAACAGAAAGGTCCGTCACGTATATTTTCAATAGTTTAGTTCTCATACCGGTTGTTTAACAGAAAATTTCACATTTTCCAACCCCCATGTCGGCATTTCAGTGCTTTCAATGTTCTCTGAGCTCACCATGCGAATTTCAAAATTTACCCCTCCACAATTCCCTGTGCCTTTATTTCCTCTTGAAGAGATACCATCTGCAGTGATCTCTTTCCTGGTTTGGGGTTTTATGGCCTGCAACCCCTCGACACCAACCTAGAAGAACTCCGCACCATGTAAGACGTTAGACATAAGAAAAAAAAAGAAAAACAGGTCAAGAAAAAAGGTTAAAGATTGAATTAATCAAGTGTTTATGACATTAATACTCTTTTTGCTTTTTGTTGGAGTTAGAAAAAAAGACCTTATATAACAAATTGTAGATCAAGAAAACCACAACAGTGCTCACCGTAACCAATTCAACAGGATATTTCTGTGATGTAGGTGATATTATGGAGCCATTCTCGATATTCTTGGGACGACTTTTTGCCTTCACAAGCAAACGCTGAAACATCGTGTGCCAGCATGTGTCTTCTCTGCCGATATCCTCATCATGGAACCACCACCTTTCTGCCCACTCCTGAGCACCCTCAAGAGCAAATAACCAATTTTTCAGTTCGATGGATACATCTATATCATCTGGCATTCCCAACTCCAGGCTTTGACCACCTTCCTCGTCTTCAGAACTTCCACCTAAACCCATCGACAAACGGCATAAGAAACACAGTGAATAGAAGAAGGGCCAAGTAACCAATTGACTGAGTGGGTAGTATATAAAACGCGGGACATGAATAACCCCATACTGCAGTTCTCAAGAAATACGTGTTTAAGTGGATTGGAAGCAACAAACCAATTACAGACCCAAATAAAATAAGAAGGTGAAAAGTTCAGTGTTCACTTACTCTCTTGTTCGTCATCCTCAATAGTCGGTGATGCTCTCAAGAGCTTTGATAGTGGACCATTAGACAGATATGTTAACCCTTTTGATAGCCCTTCACTAGGACCACCATCAGGCCCAAGAATACCAAACCTATGCAAAAGAGCTTCATTATAATTCATCCCACCTCCCAGGCGCACTCCTTCGACCTTGGCCAACATACTCAAACTATGGCATTCAGTATCTTGTGCATTGTATGGGATAACCTGCACCATGCTGATGTCCAAAACTGGAATAGGTGATGTGATTCCAGTAGGAAGATTCCTGCCAGTGTTATCAATCCAAAAGACAGTTCTCATGTGTGGGTATCCATTTCCAGTCACCAGCAAACCATCCTCACTAGGAATCCCAACTATGCTGTTCTTGTGAACCAGGTTTCCATCTCCGTCTACACAGTCCACCTGAATACTCTCCCAACGTACGTTAGATGACACTGCGATGGCACCACCTAGGGTTCTGTGACAAACTTTGATAAACAGATCTTCTCCATTGAACAGAACTAAAGGCATCCCTTCAATATTAATGGAGGAAGAAGATTCTAGAAATCTAAGCTGGAGGTCTTGCATTGCCAATATAACTGCTGTGTTACTAGGAAACTTCTCAATAAGCTTTCCTCCAAGGCTCTTCTTTATACTTCCATTATCTTGGTTACCTTTTCCAATTTTTGATATCTTTTCAGCCACTCTACCAAAATAGCTATAAAGGTCAAAAACAAAAAACAGTTGCTCCACAGATGTGTTGGATAGATACTGTAGGCAAGAAACACCTATCCTGACTATACCTCCTGGAGGGGGGACAATTACTAGAGGGCTACCATCTGCAGTTACCATGGCTGCCTCGACACAGACTTCAAGGAGTTCAACACATTTCCATAAGCCCGTCGATGAATCAGAAAAAAATTGATTTTCTGTGCCAGTTTCAAGAGACAAACTAAGTTGAGAAGCTCGAGCTGTCCACTTAAGCTGGCTGACATCCACGGGTTGATCCTCCCAGAGACAGAAGCAAGCAGGATCCTTGTCCAGGTTCAATAACCTAAGTTTTAGTTCAGGTGACTCTGAGAAGAACAGATCTTTAACATGAAGCCTTGCTCCAGCAAAGGAGCTCCGGAAAGTATTGTTTCCCAATGCATCATCGTTATCCAACTTCCCAACATCCAGGGGAACAGTTAGATCTATCTCTTTGAGACTGAATACAAGGGAGTTAACAGAGAAATCTGGTAAAACATCCCCAGGATTAACCACAATTCCATCGGCTAGGAAGGAGGCGATCCTCAAACAAGATTCTTCTTGAAGATGAATCTATGATATAAAGAAAAGAAAAGAAAGAAAACTCAAATGGTAAGGTACTTGAGAACTCGCACAAAAATCCTTGATGATCCTGTTCTGAAACATACCATAAGAGGCTGACAATCAATGACTGTCTGTGAGGCAAAAGATGGAGGGGCTGGTGAGGGTTTCATCTGTAGAGAATGGAGGCATATTACTGGAACACCCTCGTTTACTTGCCATCGCATGTCGCCTAAGGGATAGATTGGCGGGCAAAAATTCTTTCCTGTTCCAGTAGACAAGTGAAAGTTTTTACTTTTAAGTGGAATGTATACGACAGCTAGCTAGAGCATGGTTGTTGAAAGGTAAACAATAATCAAGTTAACTGATACCGAAATCAGGAACATGTAGTGAATCATCAGTAACTGCTTGCATTGATGGCTGTATTAAGGTGCATGGAGGATGTGAAAATGTGTCCCTACATTCCAGGCAGCAGCTTATAAGTTGATCTGCAGTTATATGAACCAGTAATTACAGGAAAAGGAAAGTGGCTCCGCTGGTACTAATACATCTGAGGTTTACTGATTGGCTAGTAGAAGAGATCGCTTCTAGAAACATTATAGCAAGGGAGATTATTTTATCAATGGACAGCAATTGTAAGAGCCTCGAGTGACTAGCAAATCTGACTGGTACCTCAGAAATAGTCCAGCTACAGTAATTTTTGACAAATTTTTAGTATTTCCTCCATCAGATACACTAGCCTGCACCAAAAATAGGAGGAAAATTAATTACAAGCGAGGGAGATTACAAGGGTGTGGAATTCTTTTTAGTGATTATTACAAAAATGAGCTTTGATTTCAATACCAAGTACCAAAAAAGGTTTCCACTAATAGAAAATTCAGTTTTCTCCTATAATGTTTGGAGTATTGCAGAAGATACACACACAACATAAGTAAGAGGCCTTTTATCTAATGTGACTGCTAAGAATATTAAGTACACTCAAGGTATTGGATCAGTACCCGGGAAAAGAATAACGACTGCATCAAAAGCTCAAGCTGGAAATCTGCAGATAAATTTAGTTAAAATGGGAAGTCATCTCAATAAGTGCCTAGGATAAGACTGATAGGACAGCATAAACAGTTCAAGAAATAGTTTTATACAAATGCGGTTAATTCATGGCAGTGAGTAATTTTTAGAGAATGGTAATAACAGTGTCGAGCAATGATAACTAACCAGCATCCTTAATGCAGAGAAATATATGGTCTAAAACAATGGACACGAGAGAACGTCCAGCTGCTTCTGTAACCTGTTACCAAGTATTCCATACAACCATAAGCAATAAAGAAATTATTTTTCTACAGCATAAATATGATCCTCCTCATTAAAATTGAGTTAAAAAGTCACTTGTAAGAAAATATAAACCTGTTGAGCATTAGGATCCACATCCCTATTAATGCACACGTATAATCCAGTCATGAAGCGCAAAACAGCACGCAGACCTGCTCAGGTAGTGGCATGTTTTTACTCAACAAGCTTGAAAGCACAGAGGTACTACATAACATGAAAAATAAACAAACCAATTTTTAGCTAACCTGGTTCACTTAAAGCAGGACAAACAGCCTCCGGGAAATGCAATTGAACCTCAAGCCCTAATGGACTGTTTAGTTCTGTCCTTTGCACTGTAATCTGGTCACAATCA
This sequence comes from Papaver californicum, assembly GCA_023531435.1. NCBI lineage: Eukaryota > Viridiplantae > Streptophyta > Magnoliopsida > Ranunculales > Papaveraceae > Papaver > Papaver californicum. The sequence continues at coordinate 2,443,977 of JAJJMC010009453.1, read as the reverse complement.
TGAAATTAGAACGACTTGAGAATGGTACATAATTATGTAATCCCACAACATACTCTAGAAGCAAATGTAACCAAGTTTTCAAAAAAATCATTTGAAATGACATATTTTGCGTACATAAGCCTGCCCTTATATTCCTTCCAAAAACCTTTCGCCTCCAAAGAAAACTCGTTTTGCACCATCATCTTCACGTTTATTCCCTCCATTGCTAGAGCACGTCAAATTAGCATCAGTGAACATATCAGGATGAGGTAGGAGGTCAATCGATAATGATGCCCATTCCAGTTTCTGGTGATAGACGGAGTACCATCATTAGAGAAGGAAATATAACATACTAAAGCCAAAATGCACACTGCAACTGCGTATGTCACCATAATCTAATTTACAGTTTTCAAGTAGCATAATCAAATCATCAAGCCAAATTAGGACATGCAATACAAACCGCAAGGTGAAATAAATACCTTGAATACATATATGCACTTCTTATTGTTGGAAAAGTCTCTTGCTCCCTTAAGATTCACAACCTTAAAAACGATGAAAATCAAGTTAAACCGCAATTTCTCTCACATTGGTAATGATATTGGCAAAAGATTGTAGTACAAGATGAAAGTAATTTGAGCACCTCCCAATTTTCGTTAGTGGTATACAACAAAAGGTTTCGAATGGTGATTGAAGCTAGAGGTGGAGCCCATGCAGCACCTCCTTGTTTTTGAGCGCCACCATGGGTTTCTATCAGAAGATTGACAGTTCCCACTTCCAAAGTCATTCCATCTGCAATCTAACATTATACAGAAACTAATGTTTTACATTCTTCTCTCATTACAAAGAAAAACACAAAAGTAATGCAACAAATGTATCACACTACAGTCTCCTCACAAATAATAAATAATCATACCTTATCAGCAAATCCATAACCACTGCCCTTCGACGAACTAGTAGAAGACTGTGCACTGTCACATCATAGTAGTATAATACAAATAAAATGTCATAATTGAAATCTGAACTGCATAATCAAAACCTAACTAAAAAAAAAGAAACACAATTAGGTACCTAGTTGAACTCCTAGATGAAGCATCAGAACTGGAATTTTCTTCAAGAACCAAATCTAGTCTGTCTATTTGAACAACAATTGGTTCATACTGAACATTACTTACAGACGGAAGCTACATTAAAAATAAAACAAAAAAATGAGCAAAATAAAAAACTAAAATTTCAGTCCAAATTAATTAATCGAACCCAATAAACAACAAGTGTCAGATCTAACCTTAATTTCTAGCTTTCCAACTTTAGCAGTTGAAACAGTTAGTGCTGGTGGCAATCCAGCACTAGCATGTAAAGCTTCTCCATTTATATCTATCGTATATCAAACATCAAATTCCACAAATTAACAACATTGTCCATCAATTCATCCTTACTTCCAAAAATTAGCAACAATTTACCCAAATTCTTACCTAAATTGGAGAGCTGAACGGTTCGACCTTGTAACTTAAACTGATCTCTTGAAAAAGATTTTAACCAGTATTTGAGTGTATACTCCAATGCCCTAGCAAGAATTGATTCCATCTGCAATTATCAAAATATTTTTATCCTTCTTCTAAAACACTAAAATTCTTGTTCTACTCGCAGAATTCAGATAAACATTTCTCTGTTCTCTATTTAGATCTAGAAAAATTAGAATTTTCAGAGTTTCAGACTGAGGAAAAGTGATACTCAGAGACAAAATGAGAAAGCTGTCGGAAACCAGAAACCGTCTTCTGGTTTTATGATACCTCTCAAATTCCGTCTCTTTCTTGCATGGTAATGCTTACTTTTACGGGTGTATTTTTAGGGAAGAGTTTTAGGATTATTGTACAGATGGTAGGGTCTACTGTCTGCTTTGTGCGTCAGATTGCACTAAAATGAGCCGGACCCGGCGGATATATTCATGGATGGATCAACAGCTGCTAGCCTGCTGTTAGTCTGGCATTCTACTTTACTCGATCCTTCGAATACCTTTTCTTTCTTTCGTGAATGATTGTGAGATCTTGGGGATACGAGGTTCTTTGCTTTACTTCAGGTACAAATCATCCGAGTCCTGACTCCGTGCCTTGTTGCAATCAGTCCCTGGGCAGTAGGACAAGCCCAAATGTATGCGTTTAACTCGTCTACCGTATTCTAAGAACAAGCTCAGAGTAAGGAATTTGAAAGAGAGATGCTACACCTACCGCGTTTACTCTCATGAAAAATCCCGAGAGGAGATCCGACGGTGTCTGGGCTACCCTCTAGCTTTGGGATAGGCATGGGTAAAAGTCTAACCAATTATTTCAATCGGGATTTTCCGTCGATAAATAAAGTATTTTTGAATTTAAAACGGAGAAATTCTATATAGACCGAGCTATCCTGTGCGATATAGTGGAATAACTTTATAAGCTAGCAAGTTTTTAACCGTTGGATTATGTAAATAAATTAGAGTTCGACCCGTATCGTAACGACATAGGCTATTTCACAATGGTTTAATCCGTATAATGTGTTCTTTATGTAATTACCAATATTCCTGCTTGGATAGGGTGTGGAAAGGATGCGAGCTGACTGGACTATTTGCTCGCCTTACCCTTCCATCAGGTTCTTGATATAATGTGCCATAAAATGTACCCATTAGAAATAACATATTATCCCAAATTTAATTCTTAATATTAATTCGGTAAACTCATAATTCAAGTAAGCTTTAAAATCAATGCATCTATCTTATGCAGTACAAAATGTAACATTTGGAGATGCATGATTAAATTGGTAACAGACGAGGCACTTTTTTTTTTGGTTGCCGCCCATGAATGTGTTACCGTTTCTCCACATGCATCACAACTGCTTTTCTTCTCAGCATTGGTATATTTGTCATCATAGAAACCCTATATTATTAGTTCCTTGGCTCTGGTATGCATAATTGTGACACCTAATGAATGCAATTGTATTGTGAAAAATTGTCAGAGAAAATTTCACCAAAATTAAAAATCTTAAATTGTTCTTAATTTTCCTAGATATTCAAGCTTCATTTTGGCCCTCTATGATGTGCTCTATTGTTTCTGATAATTTATGTGTGTTGATTGGTAGCAAATCCCAAATGAAAAAACATCAACACCATACCAATTAAAATCTCGCAGTAATAATTTTATAATACAATTAAGCTAGATAAACAGTAATAATTTTATTTATACTAATACAATGGAATTTTTTCAATTTTGACTTTGGGTCCATCCCGACCGTCGGATGGGTGTTGGATAGATTTCAATAAAAATTCGGTTATACGATGGATTCAGAACAGAAATATCCGTCCCAAAAGTGTGATAAAAAATCTGCCCATACAAATTTTTACTACTGCGACTTATTATAAGTCAACTCATATTATGAAGGAATGAGATGTTTAGATTCAGTCAGCTTTAGTTAGTAAGCTATCCTTCCCAAGAATGCAAAATGATTATAAGGGCATTTCTCTCTCCATTAATGTTGTGGCAATTGGATAGGTTCTCAATACTCCATCAATGAGGAAATACTTGTCAGGCAGAGGTGTTGTCCAAGAATGAAATAGAAGATTCAGAAACAATTTGGGTTGACATTGCCCTCAAAATCCACACAACTAACTTCCCATAGCTAACAACTTAAGCACTTGTCTGATGAAAGTAAATAAATATCGAGACCACCAGTTATGGTGTCTTCCTGCTTCCTGGATCGTTATGTAACGGCTTGGCACTCCATCTACGGTGGAGCTCCGTGCTCACTGGTTTGTGCATTAAAGTCACCATCCCAGTGAGGTCATTTCTTACTTCAATTAGAAGGTCAATTAGCATCTGTAGAGTGAAATTGTACTTAGCAACAATGAGGGCTAGACACAAACAACAGGACTCCGAAGATTAGTTGATCTTTAGTCATAAACTGGAGTCCAGTAGTTCACCTTTAAGTATAGTTTTTTTTTTTTAACAAAATTCAGGAATTGTAAATTGTAAGTGTTTAAATGATATTTTTCCTCAACGAAAAATAGGGTCATCCTTACATAAACTTGTTTTCTGTGGTAAAAAATTCATTAGACTAAACTCCAAGACGAACTGCAAAGATAAAATCATAAAATACTATCTTCACTTCTATGAAACTTTTGATTGGTTGTACGGAATTAGTCTCGGAAAATTAATCCATTAGATCAACCTAAAAGATTACTACTTTCATTTCCAACCTGAAATTCTACAATGGAAAATAAACAATCTATTATGCTTACTATTAAAATTAACAATATTCTGCTTGCACTTTTCATAGGTTACAATCTCTGCAACATAGGTGTATTACCATGAAATAATGGATACAACTACATCATCATCCTGTAGTACTTGTAGTACCTCATTGATGGAGTATTATACACCACGCCAATACTCCAGTTGCTTGGTGTTTTCTTTGCAGTACCTGAGAGTTGAGCAGAGGCTCAGGCACAAATTGTCTGCATGATAATGTACTGTGAACGAATCCGGAAGGATGTGTTGCATAAAAATAGGATGAAGGTTACTAAATAGTTCAAGCTATATGGATACATACTTCTCGGATGTAATTTGCTATTGCCTTGCACCCTTCTACCGCGAGTTGCATTACAGTTTCAAAGGTCTCCATAGGTAGTTTTGCATCCATCTGCAATTAAATAAAAACAATTTTTTCGAAACAGGGTCAATCCATAAACTGATTGTGTCTGCTTTTATAGCACTGTAATATCCCTCGAAATTTAACCTGAAGTAGGGTCACTTTATGCGTCTTGGATAGAATTCCGACAGAAACGTCGGGGCCTCCTGCGCTATCTTCGACGTAGTTCAAAGCTGACGAATTCAGAATTCGAGATTGATTAGTAATGGAGTTTTGAAACTTCTATATGGCAAAACTTCTTAGAGAAAAGTAAACTAATTGTCAACATACCGAGCAAAGGAGTGTTGTTAAGATATCCAGCACTGCAAGAAGTGGCGAGATCACGCATTGGGATCCCAGCATGTGCAAGTGCCAAGGTTGCAGCATTTATGCTGTTGACAATCTGGGAACCCATTGGGAAAAAGTGAAAGAGTATGACTGCACAAAATAGGGATCAATTAGAAAGCTAAAGCAACTACAATGATAGGACAATAAAGAATGCAAGTAATCAATTGGGATGAAATTAAACCTCAAAATACTAAATTTAGTTTTCATCATGAGAATCAAAGTTGTCAGTCTATAACTGTGAGGTAAACCCTACTTCTAAAACTGACAAAAACAACAATGAAAGATGGGTAGTTTTTTGTTTATTCGAAATCACAGGGAAGCATGGGTTTAGATTGGCAAGTCTCCACTTTTATTGTTTTATTTTTTGATTGAAACCACAGGGAAGCATGGGTTCAGATTGGCACCACTCACTGCATGTAGGCAAGTAATCCTTTTTTCTCATACAGTTTCATCATATCTTTTAAGGTCAGTGACCTGTGCAACTGAAAATCCTCAAAGCCTGCAAATTGCACAAATTAAAAAGGTAAGTCATCAAGGATTCCAGAGCAGACATGTAACTTAATTTGGTGTACTGATAAATTTAAGATTGCATGTATGATTGTTTAATAAAATTGAAATCTTGAATATTTGAGTTCCATTGCTAAATATTTGCGTCATGGATTGACATTGAAAACTCGAAAATAGCTTATCAATCACGTACGACTATATATTATGTGCCGAGGCGCAAGTTAATAGTGCTCCCTGAGACCTGATTCAAGAGGAGTTTCAAGTGGGATTGAGGGTCAAGTGAGTTTTTCATTAAGAAAAACAAAATACAGTTAACATTCAAGTTAGAACACTCACACAGATGAAATCAAAAGGAAATGGAAAGCCTGCAGAGTACAATTCATAGAATTCAAATAGGTATCAACCTGCAAGAAACAGAGAAAGTAACAAATGCCGCAAATCAAATCACACAAGAAAATCCAAAAGGCTTAATTCAAGTGAGAGAGATCAGTTGATGAGTTGAAACTGGTGGGAACATGGCTGAGCAGAAAGTCTCACTACCATTTATGAGAACCTATGGTGAAAACTTCATAGCAAAACTTAGTCTTATCTAATTTTGAAAAGTTTGCAATCCTCCATGTGAATTTGAAAGATTGAGAAACATCATTAACTGCCTGATTTCCTGCTACATAAGAACAATGAAATTACTTAGAAAAAATATATTCTAATTAGTTGATTTTGCAACAAAGAAAAGTAGAAAAAAAAATTATTATTACCTCCCATTTCGTACAAAGCCTGAGCTTGTTGACTACTCAGCCAAATAGGTCCTTATGAAAATTCTGGTGTTAAAATAGATGAATCAAAGAAAAGCTAACTGAAAGATCTTCACAATTAGAAAACAAATCTAATTAGAGGTATATATCAAAGAAGTGAAATTGATGGAAGACTTAATCACAACCTTTTTTTTTGGTAAGGCTTTTACTGATGGTATTTGTGATTCTTTGATGAATTCTTATACAAACTAATAAACAACGACCGAAGCAACCGAAAAAGTAGATAAACGGAGATTCACATATAGTAGTACAAAAAGAATTCAAATATTAAAAAGACGAAAGTAATTCCTGATTTTTACCTGTAATACGGCATGAAAATAATCCATTTTCAGAATGAAGGACAGGGGTGAGAAACAGAATAGAGAGACAGAGAGAGAGTGAACCCTATGTAGCATGGACGCTCCTAAAATGGTCACGTATCATCGTATCCGCATCGAGTCAGACATACCAGTGATATCAACTGCATATGCCGCACACTATTTCAATACAAATGTAGCTAAATTGAGTTGCATCGATGCTTACGTATCCTTGGAACCGAAATGCATTGAGCCATCATTGAAGCAATTGGAGAGCCACATGTCAGACGACTGATCCAAGCTCTCATTGCAGGACACACATCTATCTTCTGTTGTGTAGAATACAGTTTTAAATAAAAACCGAGCAAGAACCTAAAATAGCATATTGGTTAATTGAAAAGAAACTAATTTGGAGAGAGAAACAAACCTGAGTATCCTGAATCCCACTTTACTTTTTCTTTTACAGCTTCTACCATTGCCTCCTCTCTATCCTGAGTATAAAAAATGAAAGAAGTCCAAACCATAAGAACAAAAATCAAACAGACGTTTTAGTCAGAGTAATCAATTGGAAGTATCATCACGTTAATAGCTGTAGATGCAACCATTATGCAATCTTATACCTTTTCTGCCACATCTTTACGAAGACTCTTTTCAACTTCCTGCATGTCAAAATTAATTACATATTTAGCCTTTTAAGACTCCATTTTCTCAGCCAGCTTCTCCATTTGGATAATTTCATTCCACGTGTGAAGCCTTTCTCTCCATGTTCCCTTACTCTCCTGAACTATCCCTGCTCAACAAATATGAAATGGCACACTGGTCATACTATTACTTAACAGTTACAAAGAAAAATATCAGCAATGCGCTGAAACCAACCTAAAATACCTAATTCCTTCTTTAGTTTTTTCTTTATTCCGGGATTAACCTTGTATTGTTATGAATAATTTGATTCACATCACTCTCAGGAGGTTCTGGCTCAGCATCCCATGCATCTTCCCGTACATAAGAGTTATCATGAATAAGTGTCCCATCAGGTCCTTCAATGAACTTCTTCATTCTAAGACCCTTTGGCATTGTCTTCCTCCATATTCCTTGCTTATACCTGCCACCATTAGCAGCGAACGCATAAGAATAGCATTATAGCAAATCGATGCAAAAACCAGCTAACTTGAACCAAAGAGAAATGCAACACTGACCTCTTGATATTAGTTGGAGATGGCTCAGGTACTACTGCCTCTATAGAAGCCTCAGTCAGCTCCTGCTTTCTTTGAGCTAGTCAAGGACCTTCAAAAGCCATGTATACCCTTTGACATGAAATGATCACAACACAAACATACAACATACAACACCATAATAGAATAGAGTGTGAGTGTGTGAATAGAGTATGTGTAGTGAGTGTGTGAAATGATTGTGTGAGGATGAAGTGTGTGGTGTACGCTTGGTTGAGAGTTGAGAGTCTATAAAGTCTGTCCTGTATTCATTCGGTTGAGAAGAATAAAATTCATTCACAATGTAGTTCTATCATGGTATCAGAGCAGAAGATCCTCTGCCTCTGATTTTCGATTCCGCTGTTGCTTCTTCCTTTCAATTTTAATTCTTCTTTCAATTCAATTCTGGATGAGTTTTGGTTCAATTTCCATTTGTTTTCAATTTTCATCTCCCTGCTACTACTACAGATTCTATTGTTTCTGATCTGTCTCAGCAATTGTTACTACTCTACTGATCCTAGGGTTTTCTTCTGATTCAAGTTGCTGCTATTGATTTCCTTCAATTTCTGATTCTGATACTGTCTCCATAACTCACGGTAACATTCTCCCTGATTTTTTGTTACTTTTTAGTTCCTATTTGAGATTGAATCTCATTCTATTCAGCTCTTTTTAGATCCATCTCATGTAAGCCTGAATGATTTCAGCATTGATTCTATTTCCATGTAAATCTGATGTTGTCCCATCAGCATTGATGTGTCTTCTACATGTAAGATTGGTGCAAAGATCACCAGCATTGTTCATCAATCCTGTAAGCCTGGTTTCAATCACACCAGCAGGATTCAATGATACTTCGGTTTGGTTATTTCACCCTCATTTTTCAGTTTCCTGAGGTGTGAGTCTTGTTACTTGCTCTTGATCATCTCTTATTTCTAGTTTCTTCATTCATGATTTCAGTCCTATTTCAAGATTTCCTCTACAATCAATTCCAATTTTGTTTCATTCCAATAGTTTCTTGATCTGATTCCTGTCTCTCTTGAGTTCATTTTTCACTTTCACTTCCTGTGCTGATGTGAAAGTTTCAATCGTTAGTTGCTACTTGCAGTGGGTGGATATCCTCTTGTTAAACTCTGCAAGGATTGATTGTGTGTTGGTATGTGCTGTATGCTCCAGTTCTGTTCATCCATTGTGGTTCAAGGAAGGAGTGTTTGAGTTCCTTGATCTTTTTCTTTTCATTTTCAGACTCTTTCCCTTTTCTCATTGTCTCTTTATCTGATTTTTTTTTTGTTACTTCTTGGATGCTTGAGTTCTAGCTTTCTTTTCTGGTTACAGTTACTGTGTTGCTGGTTTCAATTCCTACTTTTGTTCCGGTTTCCTCTATAATCGATTTCCTGGAAAGTGTACATGTTTGCAGTGAGTTGGTTTATCCTCTCATTAAACGCTGCAAAAGGTTCTCGGATACTATGGTGTTGGGCATGTTCTTTGCATTAGTGTTGATGCAGAGCTGTTGGCAAGCATTTCTGGTTCCGTTCTTCTCATAATGTTAGCTTTGCTGATTGATCTAATAATATTCTTAGTGGTGTTTTTCTCTTGAGAGTGCTGTGTATCCAAATAAGGTTTTGTTGTTTAGCTTGTTGGTGATGCCAGTTAGTGGCAGTTAGTCGAATTCCTCTTACTTCTTCTTGGCTCATCTGATGCTTCTAGTGCTGCTTATTCATATCAGTGGTTTATAATGTTGCTGATTCGTGTTGTGGTGTACTGTGGCACTTAAGCTTCATCACCATTCGTGTTGGAACTGCTGTTGTCCTTCATTGCAGTGAGTATTTTCTTATCTCGTCAAACTCTGCAAGTGAAGGATGCATGGTTTGCTGTGTATATAAATAAACGCCCTTGCTTCTACTCTTTGGTGTGTTGTGTGAGAGCCTGAATTACAGGATTTCAGACTTAAGGCTCTTGTATGACAATACTCCACCGTAGGCACGGTTCACAGTTCTCCTGTCTCTAGATAATCTGGACCTCTTGTACTACTGGATTATTGGCTTCAGACTTCAGACTCTACTAATGCCTGCAGTTCTACTAGTTGACAGAACTATGCTGCAACATCAACATTTTCTTCCTGCAACTACAATAATTGCAACTACATCTCCTGCAACAATTTCACACCTGTTTGTACTATTTCTTTTGCCTGCTACTACTATTGGACATTTTACACCAACCTGATTCTATGTGTGTGACTTGTAAGAGCAATCTCAAGTTGTCTTTTTCAGCCTACTTGAGATTGACGGAGGGTAATAGAATAGAGTGTGAGTGTGTGAATAGAGTATGTGTAGTGAGTGTGTGAAATGATTGTGTGAGGATGAAGTGTGTGGTGTACGCTTGGTTGAGAGTTGAGAGTGTATAAAGTCTGTCCTGTATTCATTCGGTTGAGAAGACTAAAATTCATTCACAATGTAGTTCTATCACACCAGTGCCCCAATTCTCTTTGGTTCCCAATTCTTGACATCCTAAGTACAAAAATTTCAAAAAAAATTGTTCCTTTTTTGAATCCAAAATGACAGCAAAATGTAAAGAATGATATGAATCGAAGAAAAGGGTATACCTTCCACTGGTCAAGCTTGTTACAATCAACAAACTCAGGCACTAATTCCAACCTAAAACGATGAAATGCAACTCCACCCTTGTTTTTCACATCACTAAAAAACAAAATCACTTTGTTATTAGCTTCATTTAAATCAAACCCAGTTTATTTTTTCGCTGATTCTCCAAAAGTTGAAGAGAATCATTCAGACCCACAGACGAATTGAACAAGAAACTCTAATATAGGAGACAGCAGGGCAATAGCCATCTGCAGGAACAAAGATAAAAGTAAGGTACGTAAAAAAAACAGACGTTACCTCTGAAGTTTGAACGATCAAGTTTATGAAGAAAGTGTACGGAAGTTTCGGCCGATAGCGCCACCATCTCTTTGCAATCCAAATAACTGATCGTTCATGGAATAAATCCCTCTGATCGATGGTAGGTAATGCAACGATTTCTTCAACTGTGTGTTTCCATTTTCATCTCTCAGTTTCGAATTCCTGATTTGATTTGCCATTGAATTTTAATGTAACTCATCTGATATAAAACCTAGAAACTATGAAACGGAAGAGGAGATTCGATGGGTGCTGTTATGTGGCTGAAACAGAAGAGAGATTTAATTCGAGAGACGTAATGTGGGAGGTTATTAAAGGGAAAAAGAGATATGGGAAGGCGGTAGATCTACCATAATAATGGATTGATGAGCAGCAATGGAGTATTAAAAATTGAAGGCGGATTTAATGAGGTGGGGGCGCAAGCTCAATAGTCGGGAAGCGTAACCTGGCCTTGGCTTCGATGTCAACCGTGGGATCTTTTTGATCTGGCTAATACTGGGAGGGTGGGGGAGATCCTAGCTGCAGGTTGTAACCCATAGATATATCTAAATCGCTGGATCTAATAGCAATCATTTGTGTCATGTAAGCATAGATTATGTGAGGCAAACACCTATTACAAAAAAACTGAAATGCAAATGACTTTTTGTCATTTACAAACTAAAATAAAAAATTCTTTTTCTCACTGTATTTATTTTTATTTTTTATTGGTAAATATATGATTCAAAAAAGACTAGAGCCCCTGTGAAAGGCTCACCCCATATTATCATCATACAAAAACTACACAAAAAATCGGGAGGGATCCCGTTTTAAATATTTGTAATACCTTCATTAGCAGTTTTCTTTGCCAAAATATCTGTTATTAAGTTGTTTTCTCTAAATTGATCTTGAAAGTTGATGTTATCAAACAAATCAGACAACCTTCTTATGTCCTTCATTAAGATGTCAAAAAACCAATTTCCTTGTATCTTTCCTTTACAAAAATTTATAGTCAGCTGCGAATCAGTTTCCTTTACTACATTCTTGATACCCATTTGAACATTATTTTTCAAACCATATCTGACGTTCCACAACTCTGTCATATTATTAGAATTCTTGTGTAGATGTTTAGCAAAAGCTGCCACAAAGCGCCCATCACTGCTTCTATGCATTTCAGTACAACCTGCATCCCCATCATCATTGGAAGCTCCATCTACATTATGTTTGATAAAATTATTAGGTGGAGGGGACAGATTAATATAAACAACATTCCTGAAATTATAGTTAGAATCATCTCCATTAATAGCCCTTGAAAATTCCGTATCAACAATATAATCCTTGTGAATATGGCTCTTCCAATCAAATTTCATACATGAAAACACTATATTATTTCTAGCAAGCCAAATGTTCCAAAGAATAAATGGAACAAGCATTTTATGCTGGACTTAACCCTTCTTAATATTAGCAGCAATATTACTCAAAATCCAATCCATAGACACGGTACTTCCTTTAACAGAAACACCATAATTAGAACTGATAGTATGTCAGGTAGGGATCACTTCCTTACAGTTTAAGAATAATTGAGAAGTATCTTTTGTAAACTTGGAACATAATGGGCATCTGTCATCGATGTCAAGACCTCTATGCTTAAGATGGCTTCTGACAAGGACTCTACCATGTGCCATGGTCGGTTGTCAGCCAAACAAAATTATTCCAAGTTCTTTCACTTCACAAAATATGGTTTAGAGTATAGTAGCAAGAACAAGTTCATTCCTCGGAGAGAATTGGGTTGCTATCCATATTTGAAAACTTATTTAACAATAGGGATTTTGTGATTTAAGACTAAAGTAATTAAACCAATTATACTGGTTAAGGATTCATCTTCAATCATAAGATATTTAACAAGAGGGATTTTGTGATTTTGAATAAAGAGAATCAATAGGTTGAGAATATTGGTTAAGGGTTCATCTTTAATCATAAGACATACACGTTAAGTAATAACTAGAGTTGTTCATTATCAATAGCCATAGAGTGCCCATCAAGAGCATACTCCAGTAAATTCCTTATGCCATCGCATACCATAACGATGAATATGTAATTACTACTCAAATAAAAACCTAATGCAACGTGCTATCAAGTTTAATTCTCCAAGATCTTTAAGTTATATGATATAAACTAATCAATGCAATAGATATACAAAGAGTAATATATTTAACATAGGTTAAGCTTCTACATGCAATCACATGAAAATTTTGAATGCAATCAACAATCACACTACGCTACTTATGACAAGGTGTATAAACAATTTTGTATCTCAAAACCCTTGTCTAGCTATAAATATGCATTCATGGTTATTTAGTAAAACTCCTAAAAAAACTTTCGCATAGTATATGTGGCAATAATAATCAGTAGAACAAGAACGATAATGGTGAGATTAAAATAATAAAATTAATGTACTAATCAAGTAACATGTTTTTGATATCCGACTACATCCTTAAGCAATGAAAAAAGCTTAGTTCATCATGGATTTCTAAAAATCCATGGAAAAATCAAAGAAAGCAAGTAAAGCAAACCATAGAAATCGTAATGTTCAATCGCACCTCCAAGGCCTAGCTTCTTGCTCTCCTTCTTGTTGTAAAGTATATTGTGTCTCAAGACCTAAAAAATAGTGTTAAAGATATTCTTTTAATGTTATTGGAGTCTTTTTATATAGTATCCACGAAATCTAGGTCTAGAATCCTCCCGAGATCGTGTTTTCCTTATTTTAGAAACCCACACACGTGCCAAACTACCCCAGTTACAGTTGGTTTAACCAACGTAATTATGACAAGAAAATCTTGCCAAAATCACCAGATTTACGGCTAGGTTCGAGTCCTTTGAACCTGGCCGGAATTCTTCCATGACACTTTTTATATTTTGCCATTCGGTTGTAACTCCCTCATATGATGTCCGATTGACCTTATTATTTTTGGTTTGAATTCGTTCATTCATCCTCTTGATATGCACTTAATTTATACATTTTTACCGCCTAATATATATTTTCTAGTACTCACAATTGAATTAATTTTTACCAATTTATTACTTTATAGGTGGTTCGCATGAAATCCGAAGCTATAAGCAAAACACGGCTAAAAGGGCTGATTGGTGGACTTTTTGGAGTTGAGAGAGGGAGACCAATTCTTTTAGTTTCTAGTGAGAGTTAGGCATCAGAGGCTAAGGTCTTGTAGGCGTGGCTAGGCGTGGTTCGGTCACAGCTGTGGTGGACGTGAATGAAGAGACTACTTTTATCTGGGAGAGCATCGAAATTAAGAAAGAGAGTGAGGTTGTTGGTTTTTGTTATGAGCTATTTATAAGTGGAACGTGTAAAGAGTGAGTAGGTGGCCAGACTGTCAGAGAAGGTATGGCTCGGTTCAACAAAAGATAGAGTAGGTGAGGTGACTTGGCTAAGGTGGTGTAGAAGAAGGGAACATCACATGGGTTGAAGGGAAGAGAGAGATTTGTTCTGGGGTTTTTGTTTTTCTTTTGGGAAGTCTGGTAGGCGGCGGAGTTAGGGGGAGATAGAGAAGATTGGAGACAGAACAAAAGTGAGAGAGAAGGGGGGGACCAAGGAGAATATTTTTGAAGAGGCGGCTGTGTGTGAGTGGAAAGGGGGGACAGAGCCTGACAAGGTTGGAAGAAGAAGACGACTGGAGTTTGGGTTTTATCTCTTCTCTTTATTTTTGTTATATCTTTTTAATGGGTTTTGAGAAACCCATAGCCATGTTCTAATTGTTTTGTAACTAGGGTTTATGGTGAAAACTACTAGAAGCATTAGACCAATATAAATTAAATTGAAAATTATTTTGGTATTAGGATATTATGAATTCAATTGTCGAAATCTATAATTATGGTTTATTGACTTTCCTTTTTTGCAAGGAATTAAACTGATACTCACAATGTCTAACATGAGAACATGCCGTCTCCAATTTAATGTAGTTGTAGTGTGACACCAAAGTAACTGAAACAATCTTCCACTGCAAATTCGTATGCCCATTAAGTAGAATAATATGAAAGGTAAATTATTAAGAGCATGTAAAGTTAGAAGTCAGATTTTAGCAAACTACTAAAACTTCAATAATACTTTGTTATGGGGGCGTGTCTAAATAAATACCTTACTGAATCTTCTATAACCCTTGGATCAATTTCAAGTTTTCAACCTTTTTAACAACTTTTTTTTTCCAATTTACAGTCACTGAAAAACAAAAGGACAAACACCATCCGGAAGAAAATCTCAAAAATGCAGTAAAAGAAAGACAATAGCACAAATGCCTCACCAACAATGTGGAGTCGATGAATAACAGTGCAATCCTCCCTTGGCAGAGAGAATAACATTACAGTCTCTTCTAATTGTACACTATTATCACTTTCTGGATGCAAAGGGAGAATAACCCCGCCATTTGAACATGTATCATCGCCTAAAGTCCAACCAAAGAAAATGAAGAAAAGATCAGGCGAAAAATTCTGGGGATAATGATGCTGAGCAATTACCAAATAAACATGCCAAAATGGATAATGTCAGGATGAAAGCTCCAGCTAGGACACCAGCTTCTAGGGGGAATAAATCCTCTCAAATCTTAGAAGTTGTACATTATTATCACTTTCTGGATGCCAAGGGAGAATGACCCCGCCATTTGCTCACACAATCAGTTACATCCAAACTTAGAGAAAAAAGGCATATTGAACATGTATCATCGCCTAAAGTCCAACCAAAGAAAAGGAAGGAAATATCTGGTGAAAAATTCTGGAGATAATGATGCTGAGCAATTACCAAATAAACATGCCAAAATGGGTAATGTCAGGATGAAAGCTGCAGCTATGACACCAGCTTCTAGGGGGAATAAATCCTCTCAAAGCTTAGAAGTTGTGACCGAACATAAGGATGGGAAATCACATGAACAACTAAGTTCTCCTATAGAGCCACCAATCAGAAAAAAGCCAGTTTCAAAGGCTAAATCCGAGAACATTGTGTCTTCAAAAATCATAATAAAAGATGTTTCTTCAATATTCGAACTCGAATGATGATATGGATGTTGAATCGATATAGAAAGTACATAGAGAATATCAATTAAATGCATATAAACTTTCTTGGATACTTTTTTTAAGTAGAGTTTTGACAGAGAGTTTCTGATTACCAGAACATCAAATGGACCTTTGGAATTGCTTCCAGACATCTTTTATTCCTGCTCTTTTCTATTTGAAACCATTCCATCCCTCTATAGAATGTTCTGCTTAACCTCAGATCTATCTTTGGCAAACAAATTCCCCTTATTCAAACCCAATTTTACTGCAACTAATGCAGCTGATGCTTCAAATATTATATGAGCATTGAATCTTCACATCAACCACTGTGTCAGGAAAAGTATCAATCAATATGAATAGAAAGATTGGGCCATTTTTTGAACCAAATATAACAAATTATTACCAAATGTTACCGAAGAAGAGATCTAGATTTGTTACCAAATGGGCCAGCAGTGATCGCAAGATAAAGAACAGCTTCAATTCCATCGATTAGAACATGCCAAAACTGCAACAACAAAAGAATTTAGGTTGAGTACAGGCTTAAATCTATGTTAATTCAGATGTCCCTTTGTTATATGGTTGGTCGAGGAATAACCATATCATCAGACATCATCTAGCTTCAGAGATGGACAAAGGAAGCAGCTCGAATACATCACATATCCATCACCTAACAATGAAGACCACAATCAGATTATAATAAAACAAAAGAAAGTCAGAAGATAAAAATCTACCAATAATTCAAGCAATTAAACAAAACCCAAGCAGCAAAATCCATGAAATCCTGTTCTACGATGTGGATTGAGAAAAAACAAATGAAATTTTACACCAACTGAAATAAGATATAGACTCTTTCGACCTTAAATAAGATATCTTTTAGCACTACATGAGATAGAATCTATCAAATCACAAATAAGAGAGAGAAAACCCAACCATTACACAATCAAGATTGTGCAACAAGCCTTTGAACTTATAGGTGTTTCTATCGGACAAGTTTTGTCTCGTGATGGTTTACAAAAGGTATACCCATAAAACCTTTGCTCCAAACCCTAGCTACTCGTGAACGATTGAGGGTAAACACTAAACAAGTTATTTAGTTGTCATACTAAATTCTTCGGCTATGAGAATCATTACCCTATATGAGTCCAATTGTTATATACGAGTTTGCACTCAGCGTACTAAAATTCATACAAGAATTCAAAACTTTACTTAGATAGTTGTACAATGGACCATGATACTCAGAATCTATCAAAGTTCAATCACATGAATAGATTTAGAAGATGGATATGGACAAAATGAAGTTTGCGCATGTTGACTAAGGTGAACGGTATTTCCCATATCTATCTGAAGGTCAGTGCCAGGATGAATCCTAATGGATTTAGATACGCTCCCACTGATATTAATCCTTATACTAATATCGACTCAGCTGGTATATACAAGGGTCCCAGTGATCGATTTTTTGAAAATAAAACAATTATCTTTATATTAAATGTACTGACGACATGATTGAATCAATTTGAATCTAAGCACATGCTTCTTATCAGCATCTTACATGATAGTTCTCATGGATCCTGTGTTCCACGCTTTCTTAGATGACGGAGACAGGGAGAACACACATATATTGCTATCGAAGTGTCAATACTCGATTTTATTATTATTATTCTTATTATTATTATTATTTTATTTTTATTTTTTTGAATAGTGGTCTAAATAATACAATAATTGGGCTTGATCTCAGACACTCTACTTCATCCTGGCGGTGATAACAATTTGATATTGATGCCCCACCAAATCACTTAGAGAAACACAAAAACTTGCAAAAATAAAAACAGTAGGTGATATGGTCGAGATAGACTCCTAAGTATGGTGACGATTATCATGTTATTTCTAACATCTGAGCTAGGTATCCTTTTATGAATATACCATTTAGCTGGGCACACCAATTCCTATAGAAAAAGAGCTAGTTTCCATTTACCTAGAATGGTTAGCGTGATCCTGAATTGTTCACAATTTTCTAGACTTTGGAGTTTCATATTTCACTAAAAGTTTCTCTCTTACCCCCAAACTTAAATCTAACATTGTCCTCAATATTCTAAAGATCAATAAAAGCATAAACAAAGAATAATTGTTACCAATCGAAGGAAAGGAAATATATTACCGTGTCGCATGAGCATGGTTTACCTCCCAAGAAGTGCTAAGTTTAAAGTCTTCAGCCAGACTAAGAAAGGACTAGTCACCTCATAAAATCATATAGCAATAGCCGGAACAACTGTGGGTCATCTGAATCAAATAATGTTATCCAAAATAGAAGAAAACTATAGCAGGCCCAGAAAGTGAACAAACAAAGTACAACCTTATCCCTCTCTAATGTCTTGTTTAAGACAACTACATCTAGTTGAGGTTCAGGTTCAGGCTCTATAAAATGGTCTAGATAAATCTCTTTAGGCTGAATTTCCTCACATGAAGGATCCGGAGGATCAAGTTGTAGAGTCTGTAAAAACTCAACTAATAAATTTAAGGCACATAATAATAACCTGAATAATTGTGGATCCTCAAAGTCAATCAGATTTGAGCCACACAGTTGACTACTATGAAAATAGTGGTCATTCTTAAGCAAATGTGTCGATTCTAATCTCCTAAAATAATTAGGCTTAGTCTCAAAACTTAATAACTAACACATTTGAAATTCAAAAGTTTTCATATATGGAAGAAAATATTTTGGTGGGAAAGAAAAGTCAATCTTGGTATTATTTCCTAGGTAAACCACATCGACCAGAGGATGGGTTTCTAACAACTGAACTTCTTTCTAGACATCACCACACTCAGAGAATCTAGTTTGAAGATGATCTTGAAAAATGGTAGAGGTGCAAATGTCAAGCCCCAAAGGGACTTTAAGCAGGGATACTTGACAATCACAAGAATCATTGGTACCCCCAAACTTAGGGTGAACATTACTCTCAGATGGACTAAAAATTGTTGGTTGGAATCTAGGGTCCTCAAGGTCAGAACTACACTCAGCTTCCTCTATAGAAGGAAATAAGGTAGACTTATAAACTGGTAGAAGTTAAAACTTAGTTTTTCATATATTATAAGTATCCATCAAAGGTGCAGAATCTAACAAAGTTTTCACCTCATTAATAACACTATCACCGTCAACATCAAACCCAAAGTGGGCTAGGCATTTCTCTAATGGATCTTCTAACAAAGTGTTTGATAAAGATTTCTGAATTGAAGTACTAGGTATGTTCACTTCTTCTAAATCATAGATCTCACAAGAAGGTTGTCTATTCATACTAAATAGATTATTTTCAATAGTCATGTTACTAAAAGAAAAAATAATTACTCCATTTCCATAATTGATGACGATATTATATGTAGCTAAAAAGGAACGACCTAAGATCACTGGTATTTGAGCCTCTGGGACCTGAAAAGGTTGGTGTCTAGGAAAACAAAATCCACTGGGGAAACTATTTTATCAACCTTAATCAAATCATCATCTATCACATAAAAATTCTCTATGAGTTTATCATCTTCGTCAGAGACTATTGTCTTCGAATTGTTAGATTTTAAAACAGTATTCTCAGGATAAACCCGTTCCTCTAAACCATTATCGTCTTCAAAACAAAAAAAATTCTACATCGTCTAAAACAGTGATATCTCTAGTCAAATCTTCTTCCTTTTGAACAGGTGAATAATCATTAAAATTATTTGGATTTGAACCATAAATAATATTATCATCATGAAGCACAATTGGAGTGACAATTTCCTGATCACTTTGCCTGTATATTTCAAGTTCTTCGTCAATACTATCCTCATCATCATAATAATATGAAGATGTTTGAACCTCGTCTAAATGAGTAGTGTTACTAATTCTATTCTCGTCCACTTGACTAGGTGAATAATTATCAAGGGTAGTACTATATTGGCAATTAAGATCATTTTGAGCAATATTATTTTTTGCAAGACTTTCATTCACACTTAATACGAACCTATTTGCATTCTCAGTTAACTGCTTGAGGGATTATTCTAGAGAAAAAGTTGGACTACTAATTGTTCGCCCCATACTTAATACGAACCTATTTGTATTCTCAGTTAACTGATTGAGGGATTCTTCTAGAGAAACAAATGGATCATAAGGAGTACTAGATTGCAACTGCTCGTGTGATTCTTCTAGAGAAGGATTTGGGTCATCATAGGGAGTACTAGGTCGCATCTGCTTTAGGGCATCCCTCCAAGATAAAGAACTCGAATTTTGCTCATTTTCATGTTCATAAGACGGGTGTATGTACGAATAGTAATTGGGATCACCTTGGTATGAGCAATAACCCCCAAAAGGTTGGTGGTGGTCCCGACTACTATCCACACCATATTGATAGTACGTATAATATCCATTTTGAAATTCAGTCGGATACTCATTGTATTGGTCCTCATAATACCAGTTCGACATTTTCTGACAAAATCTTCCTAATATATTTGCAAAAAATCTAAGAAAATAAATCATAACAGGAAGGGGTTCTAAACATACACAAACAATGCCGACTCAACCAAATCAAACCTATTGAATCTAGCAAACAAAAAACATGATGTCTCCACTTAGATTATTTCTAGACCAGCTTCTATTCTTCCAAAAGGAAACTAGTTACAGTTTTAGCAAATCTCTTAGAACGATCCCAATTAGATTAAGTCGAATAGAAACATGATAAGCTCTAAGGAGATTTGATAACCCTGCCTCTTTGGAAACGTTTCCTTGGGTTACAAGGCGCCTCAAATCTACTTTAAATAATCTTCCTGAACTTTGAGGCAGGCTAACAAAGTAACCAATAAAGTCCTTTTGAATGACTTTCATATAAGCTCGTTACCTTATCGGTCTCTTTCTAGTCAAAATTTTAAGCTTAGGTTCGCGTTTGGTAACGTGTTCCTAAAGCGGGCAAGAAGAAAACGATGATGAAATCCGAGTCCTTATCTTATATGGCCAGTTCTTGCCCTTTACTAGAAAATAAATCCGTATTCAGTTCCTCAATATATATGCATATGAAGGAATACAGTAAACCCACTTGCAGGGGATTCGTGGGTTGATCGAGTCTTACCTCCCGTACCAGACAGGAGATGAATCGGTTATAGTCGACTCGGGCCACCGACTCCTGTGTCAGTGTACGAACCCGAAGGGCCAAGACAATATCATAATTGTCGTCCTTCCCTTTGCAGTTTAAAAATAAAAATAGTGTCCAAAAATGTCCCAAAGTAAAGTCCAAAGTCCAAAGAAAAAGTCCAAAAATAAAAATTACAAAAATAAAGATTTCCTAATACAATTTTCTAAAATAAATAAACAATTAAAATTAAAATTAAAATTAAATTAAATAAAAATAAAAACAAAATAAAATAAATTTATCTTCTTTTTCCGTTCTTTGACTCCAAGTCTTTAATCAATCAATATAATCTTTGGCTCCAATTTCTTTTTGATCCAAAACCTGTAATACAAGAAAATACCCAAAAACGTAAAATATAACAAATAAAAATAAAAATCTAACTAAAATAACTAACCTACAAAAAAAAAAACTAAAAAAAAATCTAAAAACAAGTCCGTGTTGGCGACGGCAAAAATTGGTGTGATTTGTAGATGGTGATAAGGATGGGTTTGTTTCATAACTTGTGAAGATTGATTTTAGATTCAAAAACTGATTTTAAACTAGAAAATATATACAAAAGATGAAAGTAATATTCACAAATACTAAGGTTATGGATTTCACCATTAACCACTTTTAATTGATTCCAGAAATAATAATTCTAAACAATTCTAGCTCAAATAAGTGACTCTAATTTTTATCAAAGGTAGATTTTTAAAATATCAATTGTACATCACAAGCATGTCTCATCAAAAGCTCTAGGTACCAGCATAAACCATCAAATAAAATCACAATCAATTAATAAAAATCATAATTTCTATTAAAAATAATGCAAAAGTCATAAAAGAATTATTAAAAGTTACCAATTAATCATGGAAAAATGGCTTCCTCCTTGCCCCAGTGATGGGGTTTAGCTCATCTTGCTCAAAACACCCTCAAAAGATTGGTACATAACTCAAAAAGTGTTTGAAAGATAAAAAAGTAATAACACAGGTGGTTCGCAACGGTGTAACTGCGGTGCAGACCACTGTTTTCACTGTTACAGAAGATAAGTGTTTTCAGTTGAAGATAAACGTTACATATGCTAAGATATCTGTTGCATATGGGTTGAAGAAACCGTTGCATCCGAAGATAAATGTTGCAAAGACGAAGATATCCGTTTCAGATGGGTTGAAAAAACCGTTACAACTGAAGATAAATATTGCAAAGGCGAAGATATCCGTTGCAGATGGGTTGAAGAAACCGTCGCTTATTCTCTGTTCTTGAGCAGCAACAACAAAAAAAAATTTATGGATTCTTTTTCTTGTGTTTCTGGCCTCTGCCACCCCCACCCCACCCCCCAATGCTTTTAATCGACCTCCTATTTATAATGTATCATCAATAGGTCCCATATCTTCATAATATATTTTCTTCGAATAAATTGAATCTCGGCAGAAGAAAATATCTTCTGGATCTGATTTTTAACAACTCTCGGTAGTTAATGAAGATTATTCTCCCTATATTTTATTTCCCTCGGTCTTTTATTCTCGATGAAACTCTACTATGTTGTTTCCTATTTTTGTTGAGACGCAATCAACATAAGAATAATTTTTCCTTTTTAAACACCGCCAATATTTCTTTCCAACTCCTACAACTCATACTCGATCTGTCTTTTTGAGAGTTTTAGTTGTATACATACTCTTGTAGAAGGCAAGATTATATCTTGTCTTAAGATTACTCAAAAACTTCCAAAAATCTCTTCAACACATTCACGCTGTTTTGAGAGAAATAATTCTCGCCAATTATTTGAATTTGAACTTGGCATGGGTGCCTTTAACAATTTAGGTGGGTGCCTTTAGTAATTCCCAATGGTGCTTTTAGTAAATTCTTTGGGTGCCTTTAGCGCTTTTTCTAAGTATTTTTAACACTATTCGAGCCATATTTTCCACAATCATTTATTTGCCAAAAATACCTACAAACACATAAAATCACACAATAAGTACCGAACGAGCATTAACAAAATAGATAATTGAGGATAGATCATACACAAAAATATATCTATCAATCAACCACATTTTTCAGCTTATTCCAAAGTTGATAACGAAGTCCAGGATTCGTACTAGCATAAACTGAAGATAAAACCCAAGGATTAACTTTAGGAACATTTACCACATCGTGTGTAACCCAACTGGAAATTGAAGTAGCCTGAATTTGGACATCATCTTTGTTCCACATCATCCATAAGCCCCTAGAAAATCTTAAAGAATCGAAAATTATAGAACTATCATACCCTAGTCTTTGACAAACTTGGCCAGCTCTCATCCCACTCAATTTAGTTTTAAGAATTACTAGAATTGTGGGTTTATAATTTTTAATCAAATCTCGAGCTACCCTTTCAGAAGAGGGTTTTGTTGCCCCTATATAATTCCACGTCATGATTTTCATGGGAAATTAGTTGAGTTGGTATCAATTTTCCATCTATATTGGAATGAAGACCAATTCTTCTGTCGGGGAACTTTGAGTTTGTCCATTACCTACTTCATATTTGTTGGACATACACCTATCCATATTGGAATTTTGAACTTCTTGTCTATTAGGAAACTGAATCCCGAAATGTCACAATCTCCATCTCGAACCTCGTGAGATTGCTTGGACCTCTTACTATGCATGGGTCTCTAACATGCAATCTGCGTGCCAGACCTTTAAGGCGCATCATATCCCTGGATGAACTTGTTTCGCATGCCTGCGAACAATTTATGTCATTTTCTGTCGCTTCTCCCGTGAAAAATTGATATATTCTATCATCTCTTTTATTTTTCCCTTGAAACTGGTGGATCCTCCTCCTGCATATGCGTTCTTCCACCACCATTCGCATTCTCGATCGAACTCTCCCATAAAAGTGCCATTTATAATATTTTTAATCGGGTGTCCATCTGTATGTGCCATTTCTCTCTTACCAGTCTCTGAAACTTTGGCTCCCAAAATCATACCTCATTCTCTATTTCCACTTTTAACATATCTTCCACCATCCAAATCTCTACCAAGGACCTTGTTAAGCTTGATGAAAACATATTTAGTGGTGCTTCCATCACTTCCTCTTCTATTACCTCATCTTCCTCGTCCACCAGAGTCACTACCACTTCTGGTTCCATTTCCGCTGTACAAAAACCTGCCATTATGTGTTCTCCATTATTTCTGTCAAGAAATTCTTGATTCCCTTGAAACTGAGATTATATAGAATTCTGAGGACAACCTCTGTTTCTTTGTTGTAAACAAAAGCCATATTCTTCTTAGATATAAGAGTTTTTGCATGTAGCTTGCTTGTGTTGAATCCTATTTGTACCACCATGACCACCATGGGATTGATCCACCTCATTCAATCACATACATCTTCTGCAAATTTAAATTCCCTAGCTAACACAAAATAATTATTAGTCTTAAAAAAATATTTGCCTCTAGGATCTTTCTTAGCCTGCTTATATATTACCACGCATTTCCTCCTTACCAATTGTTGATGACGGATTTTCGACAGAGGTGAAAACCCTAAAATTATATATATATATATATTTCTTCCGATAACAGAAATATAAAATTATAAATGTATATTTCTTCCCGTAGTAGAAATATAGAATTGTGTATTTTTCATTCCGCAAGAGAATAAAAATATATACCAATAGGTACATCTACTTGTGACTTTTTGTATATATATAATTGTGTATGTGTTTCACCTAGATGAACACATAATATATATATATATGCATGCACTATTATTGTATAATTCAGTATTTTCTTACGTATATAATTATCAGAATATTACTGGTGTTTGTTGCAATACTCTTATATATTCTCTAATTTTTATAGAATAAATCTCAAGCTCCTAGATGGATTTCCCACTAGTACAAAGCAATCTGAGTCTCTTATAGTGCTATATTCCATAGCTGAATTCCTGAAAATTTCCCTTGAATCAATATTTGCGCTCTCCTGAGTGATATTGATTAATTATAATACTTATGAACTTGTACGAAAGCACATCACAAGTAGCGGATGAATGCACCAGGTTGAAACATCACATCTCTGTCTATATACCAGGTCAAAGTCACGTCAAATACAAAGTTAAAGTTCTAATTGACCAAGCCCTAGTATGGGCCGAGATTGGAGCATGCCTTCCCCGAGTTTGTCGCGTCAAAATATTAATGAAAGACTAAATACTCAAAAACCCTAGTTTTTAACCATAAATGCATGTGCCTAATTATCGCCAAACAACCTTGCATGCAGTGAAGTGTCGTTAATCTCACCTTGCATGCAGTAAAGTGTCGCTAACCTACTTTGCATGCAACAAAGTGTTCCAATTTTCACTTTGCATCCAACAAAGTATTGCAAAATCTACCTTGCACGCTAAAAAGTGTTGTTGATTTTACTTCGCATATAAAAAATGTTGTTAATTCCACTTCGCATGCAACAAAATGTTACTAATCCCACTTCGCATGCAACACAGTGCTGCTACTTATTGATTTCTAATTTACGGTAAAATATATCTTGCTACATATGACAGGCCACTAGCATCTTAACGTGTTAAATTATCCTACATATTTGGTCATGCATGGCTTACTTTATAAAAGTTGGCTATCGACGTCCTGGACAAGTATGGTCAACTTTTGTACGTCTAGCCAAAATTTTATGTCTGACCAAGTGCGTGTGCCCGTGCTGGTTTGCGCTTTTGTGTTATCCATACTTGTTATATCACGTGCGTTCAAACATATGTGACTATACACATGTGACTTACCATATTGTTGTACCACTCCAACACTCATACAATTTTCCTTCTACTCATTCATGACTATTCATTACCTTGCGTTGATGTCACGAGGCACAATACCTACCTCACTCTATAACGAACTGGCATCATTCACTAAGGCATGTCAATACTGATTGACACGCCTGGGATCTCAATGCTCATCTAAGCTTCCAAGAGACTTGACATAAGGTAAGAATAATTACATATTTGTTTTAGTATACCTATGTTATGCAAGTCTTACCAGTCTTATCAGACTCATCGCTGGTCTTGACAAGCTCACCACTCATCAATCATGTCTAGTCAGGCTTGGCAAGATGCATAAGTCAACTAAGTGAATATGCAAGTGACTTCACAAAATTAGTATTTAACTTTACTAAAATTACACGAGACATCAAGCATGTCACAAATAAGGGGTTATACTTTAGGGTTTTGGTCTAGCGGTCTACGTTATGCGGTGTAGCAATACACCCATTACGAGAAAATAACAGGGCATGCGAACGGCTGACAAAGTAGAGGAGTAGTGGGTGTGAAACTGCCCAGTCTTCCTTAATAATAGGGACACAGTTACATTACATCCTCCACTACTTCAACTTCACCATTACTTCAAAATTTTCACTTCCTACGAGGTCAGGGTATACAACTATTACTATAAATAGGTCATTCTACATATTCACAAATGAGAAGAGATGGACAAATGAAAACTTACATATACATACTAGTTATACCACAAAGAGTCTTACACTATGATCTCAACATTTTCTATGCTTCCCTCCCTAAGACCAACCTATTTTCCTCCTTTGCGACTGAAGTAAGAAAGGAACGACCATTTCTTGGTTTAAGCCAGTCTTGTATCACTTGATCTCTCGAATCTAAGTACTTTTGCAATAATTTTTTTTTCACCTCGAAACAATTGGCGATTACATTGGGAGATCAATCTCTCGGTTTCAAAAGTCGATTTATCAATTTCTCAAAAATAGTTGATCTTAGGTCAGTATCAGTAACTAATTCGAATATCAATTCTCGTAATACTAATGGTGGTGCTTCTGAGACCACTCATCCTCGCGTCACCATTAATAACATCAATACTTCTCATTATGGCCACAATGACGAAGAAAGCAGAAGCACTCAAGCTCCGCCTACTATAGCTGATCCAATGCAGAGTTAACAGACTCTTGTTAAGGCACAGGTGGACATGGCTACGACTCAGAAGGAGGTTTTCATCTTTCTCAAGACCCTCACGGAGCAGTTATCACCAGAGAAGCGCCAACGTCAGATGGAGCAGACTAGAAATGCCTACAAAGTCAACGCCTATGGCAGTGACCCCTCCAGGGTTCTTATTGAAGACGATAAAGTTCGTGCACCTGTTGAACATGTATAGGAAATAAATCAACAATCTAATTTCGCTACTTGTTAAGATTTGGAGCGACTACTCCAAAATCGTGGAAAAGAAGGCTCATCTGCTGTTCGTCAATACCAACATCCTTGTCCGGCTGAATACATATAATTTATCTTCCTAAGGGATATTCCTGTCCTCCATTATTACTATATGATGGAATCGGGAACGTTCGTGAACATGCCTCACGCTTCTTGGAGTCATTAGGAGAGCATGAGTATAACCATGTACATCGCCTAAGGGAATTCTCCAAATCTTTCACAGGGAGAGCATACACATGGTATAAAAATATTGCTCCCAACAACATTACCAATTGGTACGAGATGGTCAATGATTTCTACAAAGAATATTTATTTGTATCTGAAACGAATCACTTTGTATGAAATGGGAAGGATGTTTCAGAAAAACAATGAAAGTCCTAATGACTATTTGAAGCGGTTCATAATTCAAGCCCTCGAAAGTCACGATCCGAATGTGACTGAATTATAGTTGGTGGAACTCTGCATCAATGGCATGATCCTTGTTTATCATGCACTTTTGAAGAATCTCCACATTCAAACATTATATGAACTTCACGAGGCTACCAAACGATCAGCTACAATTGCACCTGTCTTGCTGGAAAGAACCAGAACTGTTAGAAATGAAGAAGCTTGTGATACTCGTGGCAACATGCATCTTATCAACAAGAAATACAATTTTCAACAATCTTTGGGTGCTGTTACTGATGGGAGCAAGAGGAAAGCCCCAGCGCCAGAAGTGCATCAACCAAAACGTACAACACCAACACCAAATACAACTCTAGTGCCATAGCAAACCCACCACCTTAAAGATTTCACCAAGAACAAGCAACACCATCCCCGGCTTTAGCAGCAGCTAAGCGTCAACAACAACATCCAAAGGAAGCTTCAGCCTCTCTATCAAGCTACCCCTTGTTCGACGCTCACTGATTGCACAAGAAATAACAGATCCCAAATATTGTCGCTTTCACAGGTTTGTTAATCACTCTTCCAGTGACTGCAATAATCAGAAACATATATTCAAAGAGAAGATCGAGTCAGAAGAACTACATTTGGGGACTGAAGGAGTGCACATGAATCATATCCATGTCAGGAGTTTTACCATATGCGGAGAACCTATCAATCGAACAGTCCAATCCCTGACGGAACACATTTGTGAACTTCTCTACTTCTTAAAGGAACAATGAAAAAACATCTTCATCGCTCTCAACCATATTGTATCCGACATACTTTTACCTCTCACAGACAAAACTAAGGTACGTACTAAACCTGCTTAGGTAGACGAAGGAAAAAGAAAGTTTGACTGGGGACTGCTCACCACTGTTGGTCTCAAAGATGTTGAATATGACAAGACACTAATTGATGCTTCCTGTTGAATACCAATGGAAGCCTCCAAAGTGTGATAATGTGTATTTCTTTTGGTCATACTACTAAGAAAAACTCAAAGAAACATAAGACTAGATGGACTTCTAAAAAAAACAAAATGAGAAGAATCTATCTGGGACACCTACAGAGGACATAAATACAGGCAATGGGGGGTAAGGACTCGATTTCAGCTAATGTCACTGGTGGTATTGGAAGTGAACTAAGTGAGTGTAATATTAGCAAGAGGTCTTTGTTCTCAACCTCATTAGAAGGAATTGGTAGTAATATTACTCATATCTTGGGATCAACTTTGGCTGAACCTATTGATGGTAATGGAACAAAGACTAACACTGCAGAAAAGGGTCAATGGTGTTTCTGAATTAGATTTCTTATTTTGTAGGTTTGTTTGTATTTTTTGTGTTACGATGTTGTTAGCTTTGTATGTGGAGTTTGACTTTAAGCCTCTGTTTGTTTCTCCTTGGCGCTCCGGTATATGTTTTCCTTTTTTTCGTTTTATCAATAAAATATAGTAAAAAAAGAAGAAGAAAAAGAAAACTAACAACGAATTGTTGAATTGACAACATGAGGGAAAGATCTTCCCTGACAAGTCTTCCAACATATAATCACATAAATCATTTGAAGTCAGTCTTCCATCATATAATCACATAAATCATTTGAAGGATGTTCAATCCATCTAATTGTCCGGAACTTGTATTTTTTACCATTTTTTATTTTGAAGATTTCTTTGCTAGGTAATCCACAATAAAGTTTACATCTTTATATAAATTATTTTTACCGAGCAAATAATTAATAATAATAATAATAGTAATAAATAGGTATTATACTCAAAATGACAAACGAACAACAAAGTGATCGATTCGAATCAGATCTAACCAATGGTTAAGACTTGATATCATAGATAAACAGAAACCAGGTTAACAAAATATCAATTCGGTCTGCCCAACCAGGCAGTCAGTGGTGAAAATTAAAACTACTTTCATGTTCCTTTCCTTGTCACCATTAATGTGTTTAGCACGACTAATGGATATATGATTAATGTTTATTCGAATATTTTGCTCTTCATTTTATAGATATCAGTGACTATTTTAGTTGTTACTTTTAATTGCTTATAATTCTATATATAATTGATTTATATTTAATATATAGAAAGTCCAAATCGAACCTATATTAATATCAATATCAATAAATATATGTCAAGCAGTAGTACGGATCGAGCAGTAACTGGTATTTGTCTACTTTTATATTTGGGATCCTTAAACATGTAGTAGTAAGCTAGTGCAGTGCTGGAAATTATTTGGCATCATTAAGGAATATTATTAAAGCTTAACTTTTACTTAGAAATCGACGTAATGCTCAATTCTATCTACTTATCATATAGTGGATTGCATGTACCCTAAACAATAAAAGTTAAATGCAAGTTTAAAATGTTTGATTTTGCATGATGGGGACTTAAATGCGTCGAATACAGCATCTGAGAACTCATTCATTCCCGGCGCGCACAAAATTCAGCATCTGAGACCGTATTTTTAAGCTAACTCCTAAGATTGGTTTTCCAATTGCAATGAAAGAGTGTCATCTAATAATAAAATCCCACTAGTTTTTAATTCGTGCTATGTATCGGGATTAATAGAATTTTTTATATTATTAATTTATATCTATTGAGGCGGAGTTTCGTCCCGCACCCGATTCAATGAGAGTTCTAATAAGTTATCATAGCAGATTACTATCTAACAGATTAACCTTATAATAAAAGCCATATAATTAAAATTTTCTAATAATCAAATGTAATACCATTATTACAATCTAAAGATCTCATATGGGTTTGAAAATTAATTTCAAACAATCTAAGAAAACAATAATTAATTTTAAAAAAATAAAAATAAATAGAATTAAGTAATCTAAAAAATAAACAGTTTAAACTCTAAATAAAATAGTTTAAGCTCTAAATATTTGATTGAAATCTCATAGACTAAAAATAAATATTCGTCTATCTGTAATCTATAGTCATAAGTAAAAATTTCATTGCCATCTTCATCTTTTCCGACCAACGGTAGCATGTTAAGATCCCTTTCGTCCAATTCACTATCATGTTCATCGTCGCACCGGGTTTGATGGGAATTTTTGATTTGGTGTGGCGAGGCGACACCATCGTCCAGATGCATTAGAACATCTTCAAAAAAATTCTTGATTAGTATGATTATTGTTAGTGGGTAAGAAAATTTGATGCCCTTTGATAATCTAACTATGGCATACGCATAGTTTAATGTACGTCGTGAAATATGAATGAAATTTGAAGTTACCTACCAAAGAATTTAGAAATACTTAAACCACAATAAAATACCGATTCTAGATGCATGTTTACTTTGTACACCCTTGACTATGGTAACTATCATTAAAATTTTGATACCTTTTGATAATCCAAATCTTTATATATTGCTATATTCAAAATTTTGTTTGAATTGTAGTCAAGTTGGAAAAGATTTTCATACATTGCTAGATGATCAATCATCTGCCTATTCATAAAGGCATCAATCATACCAAACTACTAAGGCATGGAAATTATAAAACACATAGTTTATTGTAAGTTTTCTGGGTTTGGTCCAAATTGACGTGAGAAACAAAAAACACTCTTAACTACTACTCAGAGTGTACATGTTTTTACCGTAGGTACATGTACATTGAAACGGGGCTTTGCCTCGCACCGCCCTAATGGAGGCTCCAATTGGCAATTTCCAAAATCGCCATCCAATGAATTAATAATTGCAATGTAATTAAAAATTTCCACGGCTTAGTTTTTGGTTATACAAAGTTTGACACTAATTTTCCAAAGAACAATACTCCCGTCATCCAACCAAAAGAGATACTATCACTTTTGTTGGGACCGAGGTAGTAATATGCTTCAAAAATAATGAGTTCAAGATAAATGCTTCCTTTAGTTAAGTTAAGAGAGATTTTGAATGTGTTTATTAGCTCAATATTCTTTTTGGTTACAAGCTCACAATTTAAAGCTTGAAATGGATACATATTAACTAGAGATAATTCTCTTATTAATTAGAGATAATTCTCTTATTAACTAGAGATAATTCTCTTTTAATCTCAATATTCTCTAGTATATTGCTGGCAAATATACTTATGGAGAATCTGATTTTGTGCTGGAGAATCTGCTAGCTGGAGTGATGGATTGTTGCTGAAGACTCGGTCCGTGTGGAAGAAGTCTATGCTGCTGATGAGCTTGCACTAACACTTCCCCTCAAGTTGAAGGGGAGTTCACGAACATTACCAGTAGTTCTTTATTTGCAATTTTTTCCTGTGAAGAGATGAACTATACCAGTAGTTCTTTATTTGCAATTTTTTCCCTCACAAAGTGAAAATCAATCTCAATGTGTTTTGTTCTTGCATGAAACACAGGATTAGCTGTTAAATAAGTTGCACCTAGGTTGTGACACCATAGGATATGTGGAGCAGGTTGTAATCCTAGTTCTGGCAACAATGACCGTATCCAAGTGAACTCAGCATCTGCTATGGCAATGCCTCTGTATTCAGACTCTGTACTCGACTTGGACATTGTTTTTTGTTTCTTGGCACTCCAAGATATTAAGTTTCCTCCTATATAAACACAATACCCACTTTTGGAACGCCTGTCATCCAAGTTTCCAGCCCAGTCTGCATCAGTATAGGCTTGCAAAGAAAAATCTTTGGTCTTGTTGATATACAAGCCAAAACTAGATGTTTGCTTCAAGTATATGAAAATGCGTTTCACTAGCTCCCAATGCTCCACAAATGGTTCATGCATATATTGGCATGCTTTGTTAACAGCCACAGAGATGTCAGGCCTTGTGAGATGAAGATACTGTAGTGCACCAACTATACTTCTATAAAGTGTTATATCTTTAAATTTCTGACTTCCTTATTTCTTGATGATATTTTGTACTGCGAGAGGTGTTGCAACAGGTCTCACTCCATCAAGTTTAGACCTGATGAGTAAATCAGCAATGTACTTTTGCTAACCGAGAATCAGAGTTGTCTTGTCTCTAAATACTTCTATCCCTAAGAAATATGATAAGGGTCCTAAATCTTTAACTGCAAAGGCCTTGTTCAGACTTGAAATTATCTCTTGGATGGATTGTGTGCACGATCCTGTGACTATGATGTCATCAACATAAACAAGTACATACAAAGTAGATGTTTTAATATTTTTTATAAATAAAGAGGTATCTGCAACGGAACCTGTGAAACCTGCAGAAAGAAAATAAAAGCTCAGGTTTGAGAACCAAACTCTTGGAGCCTTCTTGAGTCCATACAAAAACTTGTTTAGTTTACAGACAAATGTGGGATTATTAGGATCCACATAGCCTGATGGTTGTTGCATGTAGACAGACTCCTCTAGCTCTCCATGGAGAAATGCATTTTGTACGTCCAACTGATGTAAATGCCATCCATATATGTAGCTAAAGTTAAAACAAGCCTAATTGTACAAGGCTTAACCACTGGACTATAGGTTTCTTCAAAGTCTACACCTTCTTGATGATGAAAGCTCTTTGCAACGAGTCTAGACTTGTACCTGTCAATACTCCCGTCTGCTTTATACTTGATTCTAAAAACCCATTTTGAACCAACAATGTTCATTCCTTCTTCAAATGGCACTAAAGTCCATGTACCATTTTTCAAATGAGCATTATACTCGTTATCCATAGATGAACGCCGTTTAGAATCCTTGAGAGCCTGGCTGTAACATGTAGGTGCTAAAACATCCGTTAAAATTAAAGGATATTTTGTTGCTGTTAGGCACAACCGTTGTAAATGCTTTTTGATGCCTAACCTTGCCCTGGTAATCATTGGATGAACATGTGGAGTAGAGTGTGGAGGCAGTACAACTGGTACTGAAACTTCTTGAGAGTGTTCGACTTGCGAACCTGAAGTAGTTTCTGAAGATTGACAAACTGGAGACAAAGTGTCATCTTGTGAAACTGATGTTTCCTGGTGCTGCAACAGATTATTACAAGGCATAGATGAATTGAACACTAAGGTAGATAGTAGTTTAGTTGTAGGACTTACTTGAGTGAGTTGCTGCGCAGGTCCACTTGATGCTTTGCCAGAAAATGAGAAATATTCCTCTACAAATCTGACATTCCTTGATATGTATAATCTCTTTGTAGCAAGATGAAGACAAAGATAGCCCTTATGTGCCCCACTGTATCCTATGAACACATAAGGCAAAGACCTTGGTTCTAGTTTGTTCTTGTTGTAAGTTCTTAAACTTGGATAAGAAAGGCATCCAAAGACTTTTAGAAACTTGTAATCTGGTTTTTGTTTAAACAAAAGTTCAAGAAGAGTTTTGTTTTTTTTTTGTGATGCTGGACACCTGTTAATGAGAAAGCAGGCAGTAATGAAGGCTTCAGACCAGTATGCTTTTGGCATAGAAGCATGGAACAAAATTGCTAGACCAGATTCAGTGATGTGCTTGATTCTTCTCTCTGCCAAGCCATTTTAGGCTGAAGTGTGTGGGCAGGAGAATCTGTGCACAACAGCAGACTCATTTAAAAAGGATGTAAATTTTCTGAACTCTCCACCATTATCTGACTGAATTTTTTTGATTTTGCAATCTGTTAAGTTTTCTATTGTCTTTTGAAGTGCATGAAAACAGGGAGTGCACCAGACCTGCACACAAGAGGATATACCCATGTATAATGTGAACAAAAATCAAGGAGTAGTAAATAAAAGTGATATCCATTTCTTGAGAAATATGGTGAAACCCAAAGATCGGATACAATCAAACCAAGAGGTTTGTTTATTATTGTACTACTGGAAGGAAAAGGAAGCTTACTGCTTTTGCTCAAATGACATGAATGGCAAAATGTAAACGATTTATTACTGAATGAGATAGAGTTTTTTCTTAGAACTTTTGTGACTGTGCGCAGCATAGGATGTCCCAACCTCTGATGCCAGAGTGGGACACTTTCCGATACTAAGGCATGTGGAGTTGGTCTATCTATCGCACATACTCCATCAAATATGTAGAGGCCATTCTTATTCCTGCCTTGCAAGACTGTGGTACCTGTGAGCTGATCCTTCACAACAAAAGAATTGGTGTTAAACATAAAATAGACATTGCTGTCTTTGCAAAACTTCGAAACTGACAGAAGATTGGTCTTTATGTCTGGTACATGAAGAACATTGTTTAAGAAATAACGTCTATTATGTAAAGTAAATGTAGCATTACCAATGTTTTCTATCGGAAGAGTGTTACCATTCCTCTTGAACTGTTTCTGTACCATCATATTCATGCTTGATTTGTAGGTTATTCAGATTGGATGTCAAATGATGTGTTGCTCCTTATCAGTTACCCAATTTGCATCACTAGTTCCTCCAGGTAAAGCTAGATAGGATGATGAATTTTGATTTCTTTGGAGTGGCTTATCCTTTTTATATCTGAACCAATATTTTTTGGCTGTATGACCGTCTTGGTACAAATTTGGCATGGAACCGGGTTTTCCCTATTTGATCTTTGACTATTAGAGGATTGAGTTTGTTTTAAAAAGGTGTTACTAGGATTGAATCTTCTAGAGTTTGGTTTTGGGTAATAGGTGTTGGTGTTGGCTGCAATGTTTGCAAGAGGTTGTTGCAGGAGAGCTAGTTGTTGCTGCAGGCGCATGTCAAACGTCAGAAGATGAGCATAGAAAGTGCTCATTGTCATGTCACCTGCAAGATTCAAAGATGTTACATCTGGATCATAAGATTGATCCAGTCCATTCATGATAGACGCCTTCATGTCTGCATCTGATAACGTTACTCCAGATGCTAATAAAGCATCAAAGATTTCTTTTGCAATGTTGAAATAATCCTCCATAGAACGATTTCCTTTCCTGAGATTGTGAAGTTCCCTTTTGAGATGCATTTGGTGTGCTTGAGTATTGGGAGAAAACCTAGTTTCTAGAGCATCCCATACTTATTTTGATGTTTTTAACCCAACTACTCTGGTCATTACCCTCTCAGTTAGAGAAGACAATAACCAACTCATTAGGATTTGATCTTGTTCATGAAATTTTATGAACTCAGGATTCAACTGAGTTGTGTTTGGTAGATGTTGTGTTGGTTGTTGAAGACTGCCATCTACATATCCATTGAGATTTTAGTCATTGAGTAGTGGTTGAAATTGAGTTTTCCATAGAAGATAGTTTTTCTCATTCAACTTAATGTTAACAAGATGATTAATATGGAGATGTTGTAATGTCTGTGTGTTGGAAGACATTCCTATTGAGTTTTGTTGGATCGGTTAGGCTGATACCAAGTTAAGAGAGATTTTGAATGTGTTTATTAACTCAATATTCTTTTTGGTTACAAGCTCACAATATAAAGCTTGAAATGGATACATATTAACTAGAGATAATTCTCTTATTAAATAGAGATAATTCTCTTTTAATATCAATATTATCTCAATATTCTCTCAATATTCTCTAGTCTATTGTTGGCAAAATACTTATGGAGAATCTGATTTTGTGCTGGAGAATCTGCTAGATGGAATGATGGATTGTTGCTGACGACTCGGTCTGTGTGAAAGAAGTCTGTGCTGCTGATGAGCTTGCACCAACAAGTTATAATCTTTATTCTTGTACGCAACCCGTGTTATGCAGCGGTTCTGATGGGAATTTTTGATTTGGTGTGGCGGGGCGTCGTCCAAATGCATTAGAACATCTTCAAAAAATTCTTGGATTAGTATGATTGTTGTTAATGTGTATAAAAATTTGATACCCTTTGATAATCCAACTATCGCATATGCATAGTTTAATTTTTTTTGGATATCCCGAAAATATGAATGAAATTTTAAATTACCTACCATAGAATTTAGAAATGTTTAAACCATAATAGAATACCAATTTTAGATGCATGTTTACTCCGTACACCCTTGAAAATGGCAACTAAAATCATTAAAGTTTTGATACCCTTTAATAATCCAAATCTTTATATATTACTATATTTTTTTTTAAAATCAAATTGTAGTCAAACTGGAAAAGATTTTCATATGTTGCTAGATGATCAATCACCTGCCTATAAGGCATCACTCATACCGAACTACTAAGGCACCAAAATTATAAAACATATAATTTATTGTAAATTGTCTCGGTCTGGTCCAAATTGACGTGAGAAATAAAAAAACACGCTTAACTACTATTCAGAGTGTAAATGTTTTTATCGTAGGTACTTGTACGTTGGAACGGGGTTTTCCTCGCACCGTCCCACTGGAGTCTCCAATTGAAAACTACAAAATTTCCATCCAATAAATTAACAATCCAAAATCTTCATATAATGCAATAGCATGTATCTTTCGATTTCCTATTGTCTGAACGCATCTGCATCACCTCTGAACAATCATATATCCCTATTTAGCTTGAAATCATAAACTTTTCCCGCGGCAGTGACTTGCTCCTTTTGCAACAACTGGTAGAATCTAACGAAATTCACCAAATGGTTTTGTATTAACAACATTGCCATCCATTGTCATTATATCACTCATAGTTTTATTAACTGTCTGAAACATACACCGATGTACGATGGGAGCTTCATCTCGGACAATTAGGCCTATCTTTTTGAGTGGTGTAGCAAGATTTTCTTGTTTTGTCACATTACAAATCGATTCTCCGTTTAGCATCATTGGAATTTGAACTTGGAGTGTGTCGTACGATCTCCCGGAAGCAATAAAGATGTTTTAACTGTAAAATTAAAAATAATCGATCACTAGTACAAATTTGGGCTTAGGTGACAGTTCAAAATCCTTAATCATGACAGTTCACAAATTAACTGTCACAAAAGAATAAGCTACGAGATATAAGCGACAGTTTCTTACCAAAACTCACACTAATAATGGTGAAAAATCGTGACATTTTATTAACTGTTACTTAATAACTATACCATGACAGTTTTTGTAGAAAAATGTAGTGTACATTGATGTATAATAACAGTTATAAACTGTTACTGTTCTTAG
Organism: Papaver californicum; assembly: GCA_023531435.1. Classification (NCBI taxonomy): domain Eukaryota; kingdom Viridiplantae; phylum Streptophyta; class Magnoliopsida; order Ranunculales; family Papaveraceae; genus Papaver; species Papaver californicum. Next base: position 2,406,564 of record JAJJMC010009453.1, on the reverse strand, counting down.
GTTATTGCAACTATTTCATATAAAAAATGTTATAAAAGTATATAACTATAGATGACTTTTTTTTTAATCACCGTCATTTCCATCTATGGTGACAGTTCTAATCCAAAACAACGCTTACCCGTTTATAAAAACATTCTCAATTACACACGATGTTGTTAGTTTGAGTTCCTAGTTATTTTTCCGAAAAGCGGGCTGTACTATGGGAGGTATGTTTTGTAACATCTGTCAGACATCAATTTCTCACCCAATTCCTGATTTTTTCACTTAGCTTTCCTCTCTTGGTTTTTTCTCAACCAAAACAACGGTTATCCGGGATCAATTCCTGATTTTTTCGTTTTTGGATTTTCATTTTTTCATTTAGCTTTCTTCTCTTGGAATTTTGTAAGTTCTGATCCAAAACAGCGATTATCCATCTCTTCTTCTCTTGTTTTTTTCTCTTACCAAAATCTGGGATCTTACTTCAATTTAGGGTTTTATCTTTTGCTTCAATCCTTATATAATTGTTGTTACCTTCTCAATCTCGAACTTTATATTTCCGAAATTTTTCTTTTTCATCTACATCAGCAGATCTAATGTTCTCGAAACAAGATTCACGGTTAATTTAGAACCTAAAAAGGGGACGATAAGATTATGAAACTTCTCACCAAATTAGATGAACTAATCAACAGAGGTTATACTAAGGTTACCATCCCCTTTATTCGTTCGTATTGAAACCCTTAATTTTGTTGTTTTATTATTCATGTTTTCTTTCCCTAATTTTTTTGATTCCAATTTTTTCAATGTTAACCTAATAAATTCTTTCTAAAATCTATAATAAAAGTAGTAATTTTGAGTTAAACCTATGAAAAGAAATTCTGATTTTTGTAATGGCGTCAGTACAACTAACTGGTTCGGGGATGGGTAATACATTTTTTTCAATCTGGTTCTGAATCTGTTCTCAGTAGACTTCAATACTCAAATCTTCATACGATATAATTATTATCTTACTAGCATTTCTTTTACATCCTTGTTATTAGTTAAAAATTAAAGCTTTTTTTTGCTTGCAATTTCTTATGGACTAGCTTTTTGAACTAGCTATTGCCAGGCTTTCGTACTTCTACAAGCACGAGATTTGTGGTCAGTGCACACCCTGTAGGGAGGGAAAATGATGGTTGTGGATGGTCATGGAAAGGTTGAAGGTTGGAGATTCAAAGTTGGAAGAGATTGACATGCTTCAGGAGATCACGAAACAGATTGAAGGGCACACAATCTGTGTTTTGGGTGATGATGCTGCTTGGCCAGTGCAGGGCCTGATCCGTGCAGATAGGGAATTATTGGAAGTTGCATCTGCTTAAGCCTCCATCCACACCCAGGTTGGCTATATCTTTGATGGCTTTCTCTGTTTCGTAAAGTAAGAAATATTATTCTGATGTTTTTCTTTTGTTAATGTTGTGTTTAATGACTAAACAAATGTGTCCTTCATGAAGTGTAAGTGACCCAACTGGTAACGGTAGTGCACATGCCAAAAAGTGAGCCTGATACTTTTTGCTAGTTACATTAATATTTGGTTTCACTAGCAAATCATATTTATTTAATAGTGATTCTTTTTCCATGTAGTTTGCATTTCACCTGAGGTGGATACTGTTGAATAAAAAAGGTTGAAGGAATTGAATTCGATTTATTCGTCTTTATTCAGGAATATGAAACAATTAGATATATTCGTTGGGGTTTTACATGCAATGGTATGTTCAGCCAGAATTTCAACTTTGTATCTGTGTCAATGCCGTATTCGGACCAGTTGTTGTGATTCGGTAACATTTTAAGCAATCCCTGAGACGTTTTTGTCATTACCTAAGATCGACATCAAATTTCGTGTTTGGCTTTTAGGTGGACCAGCAATCAGCATTTTCCGTCTTATAAGCCTAAGCCTGATTAAACTAAAATGGGCAGCAGTACTGGTTTTATAAGAGGAGTTCTACTTGATGAATCACTTTTATTTGCTGAAGATAACAGTGGAAATACATTTTTTCAATCTGGTTCTGAATCTATTCTCAGTAGACTTCAATATTCAAATCTCCATATGGTATAATTATTATCTTACTAGCATTTCTTTTACATCCTTGTTATTAGTTAATAATTGAAGCTTTTTTTGCTTGCAATTTCTTATGGATTTGGAATAAGGGTTTATTTTATTTCTACTGAAATGGGTTCTTTTTGATCACCTACTGGATAGAATTTTGAGGGTTTTGATTTGGTTAGTGAATTAGAACCTGTTGTTTGCAGATTGATATTTAGGGTAAAAGTTGATGCATGAAATTGGGTTAATTTTTTATTGGTGGATGTAGATTTTGTATGTTTAGATATGAAGTTAAATGTCTGAATTATGAGACTCAATGTTAGGTTTTTGTTTTCCGTTTTGTCCATTTGTGCATTTGGAATCAAGAATGTTAGGAATGATCATGATGGTCTAGAAGGAATTAAGATCCCCAATTTTTGCATATTTGGTTGCGTTTTATATATTTCTCGATGAATGGGTTTTGGGTGATTGGTAAAGTTTATTGCATTTACTGAATTGCATGGGTGGAATTCAGAGTGTTATAGGCGATACAGCTGAAATGCTCTGTGTATGATTGTGTTTGTTTCTCTTTAAGCCCAGTTCACTTTCTTCGTTCTTAACAAAGTCTCTTGCAGTGGTGCATTACCTTGATGCATTACTTTTCTGATTTATTATTGCATCCTTGTTGCAGGGAATTCCCTTTGAAGCAAGTGTTTCACCTCAAAAGGTGCATTTTTTCTTACTTCATATTTTTATTTCTTTATATATGGTTGCCGCCTTGCAGCTGTCTTAAACCCTACATAGCACAATGCAGTAGCTCTACATATTTGTTCCTTTATTTCTTAAGCAAAAAACATTACTTACTATTCCAAGTGGGTATATGATTATGCCATTAAGATTGAACAATCGGCTTAACCCTATTGGGAGACATTATCAACTATTACTTATGGCGTTTGTATGTATGTGATCATTGTCAAACTGGTGCCATACACGTGTTCTTTTAGCCAAATTTCTTTATTTTAACTACTCCGTTCCATTTGTCACTCGTTTTCTTTGCAGGAAAAACTATTATCTGTAACTCCTATCATTACATAGTTTTCATCTCTACTTTCTCTGCAGTGGATTATAGTATCTACACTCTGTGACATTGTTCCTGTCAATGCTTTCTTTTCGAAATAGGTTATCTTCCTTAAGGAGATGGCAATGCTATACTCTTTGGATTGCTTCATGCTTGACGCATTTTTATTAGATTCATCTCTTAGTGAGATTTTGCAAGCTTGGGGAGACATTAGAGGGAGTTGTTTATATGTAGCTTCAAGTAAAGATGAAGACCTCTTTCTTAAACCACATGATCATGGATGGCTTACTGTTGCTAAATGTAAGCATTCCATTTTTGTAACTAATGATAATTTCATATTCCTTTCTTCAGTTTGATCAGACATGCTATCCACGCACTGTTATACAAGATTTTCCTTCCCTTTCTAGGTAAGGATAGTGGTGATAGGATGGAGGATTCAGAAGTAATGCTTATTAACAAACTGGAAGAGTTGCCTCTTACCCTGTACCGTCTTAGTAGAAAGGTATCTGAAAGTTATTCTAGTTCCTCCTCTACCTCCATGACTCTATCATATGTTCCAAGGTACCTATTGAAGATGTAATTACTGTTAAACTTAAAAAGCATAATTACTCAATATATGTACGAAGTTGACCATTTCGTTCTAATATGTTGGTTTTTCTTTCACATGTATTGTGAAAATCACCCAGATTGTTGTGTGATAGACCCACTTGATAAAATCTATCCAGTAGTGGACAGATTAATGATCCAGAAAATTTTAGCTGGATTGGAGGAACTCAAAACAGGTGGTGACTGCAGAATTCGAGCTCCACACCTTTTAAAGGTCTTCAAATTAGAATGGTATTTTGTGTTGCTTATATAGATAAACACATGCATAAGTGCCAATGATTCTTTTGTTATAGTGAAAAAAATCTTATTTGTGGGACATGTTTTGTCTACACAAGACCAGTGATGTTCTCAAGTAAATTTGAAAATAGAAAATCAGTGAAACCAATATGATGGAGTGGCTATCTGAAGATGAATTACTTCTTCCTAGTATTGTGAAGCCTCAAGTTGCTTGTGGAGTTGCTGATGTCCACAACATGGTATAGACTTCTCCTTGTGTAGTTCACTCATGGTTTTGGATTCTTGTTTTGGATTCTCCTCTTGAATTTTTACTGATGGTATAAAATTTGCAGCTGAATGAAATTCTATCATAAAATTCATACAACTAGGCTCATGCTTTAAACCGGTGAAACGGAGGTCGGGTAATTGATCCTTCTGATGTGCTATTTATGCAGGCTCTTATATATATTTCATTTATTGGATTTTTGACCCCAGTCCTGTTCTGAAGTTGAAACAGACTTGAAACTAATATGTAAAAACTTTTCTACCCGGTGTGGGAAATTGTAGTTCTATATTAATTGGTGATAGATCTTTTAAGTTTGCATCCATGATTCATAACCTGAAACTCCAGTATACAAATTTCACTCCTATTTATTTCATGTAATCTCTGAACTTTAAGCAAAATTCTATAATTTATCATACAGATTCTGCTTTTTTTAAAGGAGGAGATGGATGGAATCGGTGTTATAGTGTTCGCCGCAGTTATTGCTTACAGTGAAAGTTCAACAGTACAACATGCCTCATCTTCAGTCATGCCTGAGGTATTACTTCCATATCCTAGTAGCTACCATGGATTGTCATGGATGACCCCCTCTATACGCACATACATGATCCCTCATGATAGTAGAATGTTGTCTGAGCTTAGAAATGAGTTTTCTGCCATCTTTACGTATAAAAATGCATGTTACACAAACGTGTCCTTACTTTTTAACTTTTTGATGCTCTTTTAAAGCAAAAAAAGCTAGATGCTGTTAAGCCTATACAATTTTCTTACAAGGGTGTCAATAATTTCTTGCTTTGTTGTTCATGGATACAATGCATTTACACATGGTTTCCCTAGTTCAGTAGAGCTTTGCTATTTACCAATTTGAAGCAACCATGAGTTTTGCTTTTCGAGGGACAAGAGGAGATATAGAAAGTGGTTTTCCAAAATTTATTCCTGAGCGTCACCAGGTGGTATGTATCAAATTCTATTAATTCTGTGTGATAATGCTGTGAAGAACTCAAAGTTTACTAAGTGGATATAGTTGTTATGTTTGTTAAAAAGAAAGATACAATGTTTCATTTAGTATTTACTTATGTATTTGTATTGTCATGCCTCTTTCTGTATCAGCGCGTCCATGCAGGTCGTTCAGTAAACACCAATTCAATGGCTTTTCTTGTAACACGTACTTCATTTGATTCTTCCTTTATTTGAAAGTTTTGTGGCGTTATACGTTTTTTAGTCACTTCTCGCTTCTAATTACTGTTTGTTCCTGCAGTTCTTTTGTTGTTCATGATATTAAATTCACATCAGATGTCACCTAACTTTCTGGTATTCTATACTAATGGTGATATTTCAATAGGGCCTGTAAATCTTTTTGATGATTTGTTGTTTTTGAGATTGTATTTTCTAAGGAAGTATTCATGTGGTTTTCTATTTTGTAGCTATGGCTAGTTCTTGGGGTCTTTTTGATGGCCACAAGATTTAGAATGCATGCAACTTGCTAGCAACTTCAGGCTCAGGCACAAGCTCATGCTGCGGCCGCCAGTGGCCTGCTAGGTCATACTGAGTTACGCTTGTATATGCCACCATCCATAGCTTTTGCAACTAGAGGACGGTTACAGGGACTCAGACTTCAACTTGCGCTTCTTGACAGGGAATTCGATGACTTAGGTATGTTTTACACTGCCATACTCTATTTTATATGAAACTGCACATCATTGATTGATTATTATCAAAATTTATGATGATTTATGATGTTGGTTGGGTTTTAAATCGTCAATAAGTCATAAATAAGGGTTACTCATTGTTTTGATGACTATGAAACTCTTATAGCTCTTGATTCTGATAATGGCTCCTCTGCACAATCGCTGAGTGAGGAAGAGATAAATGCCTTTCCTGTTCACAAGTACAAGGATGCTGGACCGCAAAGGAAAGTAACTAGTCTTATGACTTTCACGATTGTTGCCTGACTGATGCATTTTTTTTATACAATTTCATTTACCTTCCTTCATTTGACAGTTTCCTCATTAAAACAGAGCTCACTCAAGTTTTCAAGATTTTTTTCCTAATATCTTGCGGTTATTGCTTACAGTGAAAGTTCAACAGTACAACATGCCTCATCTTCAGCCATGCCTGAGATATTACTTCCATATCCTTGTAACTAACATGGATTGTCATGGATGAACCCCTTTATACGCACAAACATGATCCCTCATGATAGTAGAAAGCTGTATGAGCTTAGAAAATGAGTTTCATCTTTACGTATAAAAATGCATGTTACACAAACATGTCCTTACTTTTCAACTTTTTGATGCTCTTCTAAAGCAAAAAAAAAACAGATGCTGCTAAGCCTATCATTGTAACTCTTGATATCATAATGTGCTAGTTAATGATATAGATTTGACCAAGCTGGTTTCTATAGGGTAGAATATGATGATGACCTCCAAGCCAGACTAAGATATGCCATTGAAGCCTCATCCCTTTCTGCAACAGATAGATTTGGTAAGATATATTTCACTATTATATAGTTGATGTGTTCCCTTATATTTTAGTGATCCCATTATCTGACGCCGATGTTATTATTTTGGAAAGGTGTTTTGGATGATTTTTATGCCCTATATATGGCTTGCAAGCAGTCATTGTCATCTTTTTTTGCCTTGATGAGTGCGTACTGGAAGGAACTCGACTATACTGTCTTGTCATATTTGATCACTGCAAGTTTCTCCTCTTCATTTGATAGTAATAGTACCTTATTTGATGCGTTCACACCCTAATCACCTTCACTAATGCAGGTGAGTTTCAAAGTTGCAACAATCACTGTTGATGTTGTTTCAGAATTATCAGCTTACCTTAAGCAATTCTTCATCAATCTCTTCCAGACTTCTGCCGAGTAAGTTTATTAAAGGATTCTACTCAAGTATCTCCATTAGATATTAAATTGGAAGAGTGCTTTTCTTCCAGTTTGTTGTCTTGTTCAAGAAGTTGTGCTATGGGATTGATTTTTCAGAAGTTCACGTTACAGTGTTTGGAAGTTTTGTTTTTTTTTAATCTTTGCTAGCTATGCTAATTGCATATGTATTATTAGCATTTTGTAAACCCATTTGTACAAGCGTGTTTGAAGATTTTTTTTTTGTTTAAATCAATATATATTCCTTTATTATTTTTTCATGTATTGGTACTATATGTGATGATGTTGAACATCTGCCTAATGGGAAACGAATCAACTATATGTGAGATGTTATATGAAAAAACTGTCATAGACAAGGCTTTACGATGACAGTTTCATGAAGAAACTGCTACCTTAGTACCTCTCATGTGACAGATTGTTTACAAAACCCATACTAAAAGTGTTTATCATGATAGCTCTTTGTAAAAAATGTTACAGTAAGTCGTTTGTTATAAAAAAATTGGGTTTATGATGACAGTTTTTAATAGAAAATGTTATATAAGTTGTCAACAATGACAGGATTATGGAGAAACTGTCACCTTAGTAAAATAAATTAAGTTACCGATGACAAATTTATCTAGAAACTGTTACTGTACGCTATAAACAACGACAGGTTTATGAAAAAACTGATACTTATAGTTATGTTTCCGTGACAGTTTCTTATAAACCCTTTCGTAACAGAGGCTTCAATGACACTGCAATTATTTTTCAAAACTATCACATAAATATTTTGGTGGCAGTTTTTAACTGTCACATAAGCCCATTTTTGTACTAGTGGATAAGCATATCACTATGTCAGAAGAGCCATATACCAAGACCAACAAAGTAATTAAACGACTCAATACATATTAAAGGTGAAGGAATTAGGAATGGGAATGAACCAAAAGAACTCTTGTGCATCCTACGTCAAGATACTCATATACTTCAAATAGATTTATGGAGGCATACCAGAATTATTAATGAGTCGCTTCTAAAACCAGGAGTGATGGCACTGGTTATACATCTCGTGTTACGCATCGGGTCTGATGGGAATTGTTGATTTGGTGTGGCAGGGCTTCGCCCCGTACCGTTGTCCAGATACATCTCAACATCTTTTAAAAAAATTCTTGATGAATCTGAGTATTTTTAATGGATAAGAAAGTTTGATACCCTTCCATAATCAAACCATGTATATATATGCATAGTTTAAAAATTCTTACATATTGGGATAGTATAAATGGAATCCCAACTTATCCATCATATATTTTTATGTTAGAAATACTTAAACCACAGTGGAATACCAATTCTAGATATATATTTCTATTTCGTATACATTTGAGAATGACAACTTAAAGCATCATCTAAATCTTGGTATATTGTTATAAACAAAATCTTGTTCGAACTGTAGCCAAGATGAAAAATATTTTCAAACGTTGATGGCTGATCAACAACTAACCTATTCCTCAAGGCACCATTCATACCGAACCACTAAGGCATTGGATTTACGAAGCACCCAATTTCTTGTAAATTGTCTAGAGTTGGTTTAAATCAATATGAGAAACAAAAATGAAGCTTAAATAATACTCAAAGAGTCCATGATTCACCGTAGGTCTCTGTTATTGAGACGGGGCTATGCCCGTACCCGTCCCAAGGAGGACTTCAATTAGTAATTGCAATAAAACTCATATAACTAAAAATTGTTACGGCTTAATTTTTTGTTATATAATATGTTTCGAAAATAAAGAGTTCAAAATTTTTAATTTTTTTTTATCTATAATCTCTATTTATAAATAAATACTTTATTTTCATCTTCATCCATCTCAACCAACACTGGCATGTCAGTATGCCTTTTATATTTTCGTACATTACATTTTCATGTTCATCTAGCTCGATCAACGGTGGAATGTCATTGTCGCTCTTTATAATCTCGTATTTTATCTTGTTCTTCCCCTGTGCTTGTATCCTGCACATATTTATGTTTTTTTTTTGCATAAGGCTCTGGGTTATCGAGTTCACCATTTATATTGTTATTTTTAAAATAGTGTTGATATGTAGTTACCTTTTCATTTTTGTTTAGGTTCTATTTTTCGTCCAAAGCATGATCATAGTTAAAAAAATTATGTACAAATAGACTTTCATAGACGAAGTTACTCTCTTCGAGTATGATCCTGAAGATCATTTATTTTCCAATTGCATTTAATATTTCTTATTCAAACTTTGCTTGGTTTTGCTGCAATTTAGATACATCCTTCAGGAGGTTGTTTGGTTTTTATAAACAATACTTTTTTAAAATGCTAGTACTTTCCTGTATATTCACTGTTGGCAATGCCATCATTTTTTGTTGTCCTAATGTTATCTACAATTATCTCCGCTTCTTTCCCATTGTCGTGATAATACCATTGCTCTCGCAGTCATGTACCGTCATTTATAGGATGATCCCAAACATCATAGGGTGAATGAGTTTGAATAAATATATGTTTACCATGAATTCTAAGATGATCTAGTTTATTATATAATGAGACTTTATATAATGTAGAACTGTAAAGAAAGAAGGCAATCAGGAGATTGCAAGAGATATGAAGGGAAGAAAGAGATATGAATAAGAAGAGTAATAAAAGAACAAAAAAGAAAAGATTGAAGAGAATAAGGATTGTATGAAATATAACCCTTGATTAAAAATAACGTTTCTTACCAGAACTACAATCCTCAATATAAATAGGAAAACAAATACTAAAACTAGAACTAAGATACTAAGAATAGTTAAACTCTAAAAAAAGAAAGACTAGGAAAAGGAAATAACAGGACTTCTAAGCCAAGGCAGCTGAAGTAGCAAAAGAGATAGATATGAAAAGAATTATGTCTTAACATCATAGATGTTCTACATCAGTCTCTCATTCTTGAAAAGAACACGCCCTCGAGTTGTCGACACAAAACAAAAAATCATTGTCTTCATGGAATGTGTATATTTCTTGCACATTAAAAATGTTGGATACGTTCCAATTGGAGGGAAGCTCAATCCCATAAGCATTATCACTGGTTTTCTTTAAGATTTTGAAAGGACCATACTTCTTCATTTTTGTTTTGTTGTAAGCGCCAATAGGAAAACGTTCTTTACGAAGATGTACCATAACTAATTCTCCTTCATGGAAAGTCTTGAGTCGCCTGTGTTTTTCATCAATTTCTTTATATTTAGAATTCGGATCCTCTAGTTTAGTTTTTACCTCGTGATGCAGTTGTGAATCTTTATCCACCAATTGATCAGCCTTCACATTAGATTTTGAAAGTTTATGAAGAACTATGGTTAGGTACCTTGGAATAGACAATCTCAAAAGGTGTTTTGCCAGTAGAACGATTTACTGAAGTGTTGAAAGCAAACTCCATATGAAGAAGAAAGGTATCTTATTTCTTTTCTTTAATGTCAATAATTTTTGCACGTATCATATTCCCTAAAGATCTGTTAACAACTTCAGCCATCGGTTTGAGGGTGTGATGTTGTGTTATACTGTAATTTAGTACCTAATCTCATCAAAAGAGATTTCTAGAAATAAATCAAAAATTTAGTGTCACGATCAGAAGTGATAGACTTAGGAATCCCATGTAAACGAACTACCTCTTTGAAGCATAAGTAAGCAACATTAGAAGCATCTGTTGTCTTCTTACAAGCAACAAAATGTGCCATCTTCGAATATCTATCAACAACCACCATAATAAAATTATTGCCTCTAGCAGTATGCGGCAAACCCAGAATAAAATCCATACTCATATCAACCCAAGGAGCTTCAGGAACTAGTAATAGAGTGTAAAGACCTGTATTTTGAATAGTACCCTTTGAATATTGACTAACCATGCACTTGTAGACAAATTTCTAAACATCTCTCTTTAAGGAAGGCCAATAATAACGCTCTTCAACCAAAGCAATAGTTTTATCAGACCAAATTATCTACCAAGACCACTACCATGTAATACATGAATTAAGTGAAGACGCAAAGTCCCTTGAGGTATGCAAAACCGATTCCCTTTAAAATGAAACCCATCCTAAATAAGAAAATCAGTCACTCTCGAGTCATATGTCCACAGGTATCCTATATAGTCTTAAAATCATCATCATCAACATAAAATCTTTAATATAATTAAAAGTTATGCTTTCATTGCGAAGAGTTATAAGAAAATGAGCACGTCTACTCAAAGCATCAACAACTTGATTCAATTTACCAATTTTATGTCTAATAAATAAAGTATATTGATTAATAATATATAATCAACGATTATGCATTCTATTGACTTTGGATGAAGTTTGAAGAAACTTAAGAGCTTGATTATCGGTATTGACTATGAACTCACGAAGAACAAAATATGGATGCCATTGCTTTAAAGCTTGAACAAGAGCAATCAACTCAAGTTCATATGTAAACCACTTCTTTCTAGTCTCAGAATTCTTTTCACTATGATATGCCACTGGATGACCATCTTGAGAAAGAACAACACCAATACCTATTGCAGAAGCATCAAATTTGTTTTCAAAAGGCTATTCAAAATCTGGCATAGCAAGAACTGGAGCATTATATTATTTCTCTTTAAGAACATGAAAACTTTTATCAGCTTCTTCAGTCCATAAAAATTTATCTTGTTTCAAGCAATCTGTTAAACCAGCAACTATGAAGCTAAAAATCTTAACAAAACGTCTATAAAAAGACGCTAATCTATTAAAACTCCTCACATCACGAATACAAGTTGGAGTTGTCCATTCTGAAATAGCTTTAATTTTGGAACTATCAACTGCAATCCCATTATCAGATATTATATAACCCAAAAAAGTGACTTTCTTGAACAGAAAAGTACACTTTTTAAAATTCACAAAGAAATCATTATCATGAAGAACTTGAAACACTTTAGCAAGGTGTAAAAGGTGTTCTTCCTCATTACGATTGTAATTTAAAATATCGTCAAAATAAAAAATAACGAATTTACTAAGAAAAGGTTGTAGAACCTGATTCATGAGTCGCATAAAGGTGCTGGGTGCATTAGATAAACCAAATGGCATTACAAGCTATTCATATAACCCTTCACATGTTTTAAAAGTTGTTTTCCATTCATCTCCTTCACGAATATGAACTGATGATAACCACTGCATAAATCCAGTTTAGTAAAAACTTTAGACTCAACAAGCATATCAATCATATTATCCAATCTAGGAATTGGAAATCTGTATGGGATAGTAATTCTATTTAAAGCTCTGCAGTCAATAAACATCCTTCATACCTTGTCTTTCTTCTCAACCAAAAAAGATGGACTAGAACAAGGACTCTTGCTTAGGCTAATTAAACCTTTTTCCAACAAGTCATCAACTTTTCCCTGTAAAATTTCATGCTATTTGGGACTCAAACGATAATGGGCATGATTAAGAAAACTTGCTCCCGGTATAAGATCAATTTGATATTGTAGATCACGTAAAGATGGTAGATCATTAGGTAATTCTTATGGAAATAAATTTTGACATTGCTGGAGTAAAGGTTGAATCTTGTTTGGGATATCAATCATGGGCTTAGAGTCTTCATGAGAATTAAGAGTATGAGTGTGTACCTTTTTTACAATTGAAGCTACCAAAGCACTACTTCTTTGATCACTGAGTTCTTTATACCCTGCATTAGACTTGGAAGGAATTAAATTCTTCCTCTTGTTATCATGGAAAAGGGTATATGTTCTCGTAACAGTTGTAAACAACTCGAATATCATATTGTCGGGGTCTGCTGAGAAGGAGATGTGTAGCAGCCATGTTGATAACATCACACATAATTGAATCTTCATATCCAGGAAACAAAAAAGTCACTAGATATTGATGTGTGATATCTTGTGAAAAAGAGCCATTAACCCATCCAATAGAGTAAGAATTAGGATGTGAAGTAACCGGAACCCAGCTTCTGTACTACATGACTAGCAACATAATTATCCATGCTACCATTGTCTAGAATCACCACAGACTTTTCCTCCAATAAAATACTTAGTCCTAAAAATGTTGTTATGTTGGGAGAAAGAAGGCCGAGTCAACAACATGGGACGAATCATTCCTAAAAAATGTTCACTTTAAAGTTCTCAAATATCAACATTGTTTTATGGATCGGTTTCCAAACCCTCTTCTTCTGAATTCTCATTATCATTAGTATGCTCGGTAACAAGTCTATTGTTCTTGTGCAAAATGTCTAGGTTGTCACCAATGAGCCTATTGAATTTAAGACATTCATTTGAATTATGACCCAATTGTTGACATTTGTTACACTTATCACCTATAAATTTAGCATATGGGTTTTGAGATTTGGATTGTGGAGGAAAATGAGGTGGATTATTATTAAGAAAACAATTATTAGAGGTGTTTGTTGGACGAGTAAACGAATTATGTGGTTGTTGTATGGAAGTAGATTCAATTAGACTGAGAAGAAAATGAGAATTGGTTTTTGGGAGAGGTGTTTGTGAATGAGAAAAATTTGGTTGTTGATATGTCTGTCTAAAAGACGAATAACCTGTATCCTCTTGATAATAAGGGTTATCGTTATTATAATTAGAATGAAAAAGTGGTGGTTTGTAATTACCTTGAAAACGATTGCCTTGTCTGGGTTGTTGAGTCTTTGTAGAATGAAGGATTCAGCGTTTTACTTTGAGAGCTTGTTGAATGGCCCCCACCATAGTATACACAGATTGAGTCACGCCATGTTGAATTAACCTATTCAAACCTTCAATAAACCTAGCCATGAGGTTTTCTTCAGTTTCATGTAATTGATTGTGTGCAACCAAATTATAAAACTCAGACACATAATCCTAAACTAATCTTTCTCCTTGTTGACAAGCTTGAATCTTTACAAACAACTGTTGTTTGTAATCTTTTGGAAGAAACTTATCTCTGAGGAGTTTCTCATTCTTTCCCAAGTACGTACAGGGGGTTTATGATAAGTGCATAATTTACATATTTATAGTGTCAAATCCATACTTATTTTAGTTAGATTTCTTGCATATTACCTTGTATTACTTTTGTTTTATATTTTATTTGTTTCTTTAGGTGAATCATCCGAAAATCAATGGAAATGGTGTTGAAAAGAGCTAAGAAGACAAAGGGGTTTATTACGGAGTGAAACTAAGATGTTAGAGCTGAAAAGAATACTTTTTGAGTGGAAATCCAGAAGCATTTACGGCTAGGAAATTCTCCAAAGCTAGCCGTAAAACAATTCGAAGAAACAACCAAGTTTCAGATCCACTTACGGCTAAGAAAGCATCAGAAGCTAGTCGTAGACCTAGGAAGAGAAGAAGAGTTTTATCAGATTTATGGTTGGGTCTAGTCATCCAAGCTAGCCGTAAAAAAATAATAAAGAGATAATAGGATTTTGAAGACACCATCTTGTAGATGATGGAAATACAAAGCCAACGCAAAAAAAAATGAGGTCAATCGTACGTCGAATGAACTATGGCCAAAAAAGTGAAGGAAAAAAGTGAAAAACTCAGGCTCACTTACGACCAGGAATGCATAGCACGACCCAGCCGTAAGTGACCCTGGAAAATCACCCGGAAATTGACATTTGGTTACGGCTAGGTCGTGGGAGAGTTTCCAACCGTAAATAAAATTGTTTGGTGCGATTTGGAATTTTAAAAATAGATAAAACCCGCCCCGGAAGGATTCTAAGGCCTAGATATCATGAGTACTATATAAGGAGACTCCCAATACATTAAGAAGACACCTTTTACACAACTTTTCAAGTCTTGGAGGAGATCAACAACACAAGAGGAAAAAGCTAAGGTTTTGGAGCGGTTTCATTATCGTAACGATTTCTTAACTATTTTCTTATACGTATATCATGGATGTTTCTACATCCATGAGTAGCTAAATACCTAGTTGATTGAGGATGAATTCTAAGTTCTAAACATGATTTGAGTTATTGTATATGAATCTATTTTGAAGTTTTACACATGATTATCGTTTGTTCTTACTAATATGAATGTTTATGCTTGATTAATAGATTGTTTAGGTGGCCAACTGATTGATTTGATAATTAATCTAAAAAGCTAGTAAGATTTGGGTATCCGTAAAATTGTATCATAGAATCTTACCTAATTAGGGAACATGAGACCTTGCAGAGGGATTCTGTAGATCAATCGCGTGTAAAAACAACACTAGAAAGTGACCGATCATACTGATTCTAACTGCTAGGATCAAACCTAAATTCACAATCTTAAAGCATTCTTGAGTTACACCTTGTAAGCGTACCTCAAGGCGGCTCAGTTGGATAGAATCAGGTGACTAAGCATACTTATTATCCGGTGATAGAAGGAGTTTTGGGGATAGTTAAGCGTACTTGCTATTCTACGGTTGGTGATAATCTGTGATGAATGAATAATATATGAGTATACTAACTCAATGATTGTTTAGTAACGAGGAAGGATTCCTTGATCATATTTCTCTCCATTGCTTGCATCTTAATCACTTTTAATTGTTTTGTTAGTTAACTTCAACCTAAAACAAACCCCTCTTTTATGACATTTGACAACTTAAACACCTCGCTCCTCGTGGAAACGAACTTGACTTCCATTATATTATTCTTTAATTGAGTGAAAATAAGATCACTAGTTTGATTGCACCCATGACACGCATCAAATTTTGGCGCCGCTCCTGGGGAGCAGTTGATTTTAGTTGTTATTTATTTTTGTTTATTTTTGTTTTTAGGTTTATTTTATTTTTATTTTATTTTTAGTTTTTAACTTTGTTTTCTAGATATTTTTGATTTCAAGTAATATCCCTTTTGTGAATGCTAAAATAGGTAAGACCAAGTCTCATTGGTATACGTCTTCGATCATACACTTTACTAAAATACTTCGTTCGAGCAGTGAACACTCCGCTCCCTCTTAGTTCTTCACCAAGTGATTTTCAGACTCGGACAAAGAGGAAGATCGTATAGAAGAGATGGCTGATCTTATACCACCTCCGGAGAGGAAGACGTTGAGAGATCTAACATCCCCATGTTTGGACTCTTAACCACTGTGTATTACTCTGAATGACACAGTGGAACTCAAATCAAACCTTTTTTATTGGCTTCCTAAGTTCAAGGGATTACCAGGTGAAGATCCTAATTGACATCTGCAGCAGTTTCAGAATACAGTAAGAAGTTTGAGAAAGAGTGATGACGATTCTGATAAAGCTTTCTTACAAGCTTTTCTGTTCTCACTGGAGGAACAAGCAGAATCATGGTTATATTACCTCCCTTCCGGAAGTATTACCACATGGACTGGAATGAAAAAGATGTTCTTAGAGAAGTACTTTCCTGCTTCTAAGGTTGCATCTATTCATAAGGAGATCAGTGGCATTCTGCAGATTACTGGAGAATCTTTATATGAATACTGGGAGAGGTACAATAGATTGTTTGCGAGCTCCCCACACCATCAGATACCACCACAAATCATCATCATGCACTTTTATGAGGGGTTGCTACCGCATGAGAGGCACTTGATTGATGCTGCTAGTAATGGTACGTTAGTGAATAAAACTATCAAGGAAGCTGCGAGTTTGATTGAGAGTATGTCTGCAAACACGCAGCAGTTCCACACTAGAGATTCATCGACAGTTCGAAAAGTTAGTGAGATGGGTGATTCTTCACACATGGAACAACGAATGGGTAGTGTGGAATAGATGGTCCAACGGATAGCTTCTGCAGATGGTCCAACGGATACCTTCTGCAGATGTTCCTACATATGAAGACGATGCTGAGGTGAATGCTATATTTCCAAACCAAAGGCCGAGATATAATCCTTATTCTAATACCTACAGTCCCGGTCGGAAAGATCACCAAATTTAGTTATACGAACAAGCAAGTTGCATCTCCTATGCTACCAGCTTATGGGAGACAGAGTGGTTTTCAACAACCACAATTCCAACCTCAGCCGTAACCTTAACAACAAACTCAGAACTTCAGTTTAGAGGAGATGATGAAGGTTATGACGCAGAATCATGAGGTAATTTTGAAGAACCAAGATATAGCGATAAAGGATATTCGAACTCAAATGGGGCAATTGGTAACCGATGTGAATCTACTGAAGGCACAAGTATCGAAAAAGTTGACATCACAACCTGTTGTGAGCCCAAGAGAACACGTCAATGTTGTAACTTTAAGAAGTGGAAGGCAAGTTGAAGAACCACAACAACAATAGAAAGTTAGTGGAAACTTAGAAAAGGAAGTAGAGGAAGAAATCGTGCCAAAGGAAAAGCCAATCTCAACCGGCCAACCTAAGGACACGGTTCCTACCTTTACCACACCACCTCATTTTCCTATTCGTTTTGCCAAATCCAAGAAAGAAGCTCAAGATAAGGAGATCATGGATATCTTCAAGAAGGTGCAAATTAACATCCCATTTATTGAATTCATCAAAACTGCGCCTAGATATGCCAGGTTTTTGAAGGATTTGTATACAAAGAAGGATAAGTTAATTCCTAATGAAGTCACTAAGGTGGGCGAGAGTGCTATGGATATGTTATTGAAAAACATGCTTGCAAAGTGTACAGATCCTGGAGGCTTTACGGTGCCAGCCGATATTTATGATTCTTTGAATCTTGGACCTTTAAAAGAGACAGGGATTACCATTCAATTAGCAAACAAATCCAATATATATCCTAAGGGACTCGTGGAGGATGTGTTAGTTCAAGTGAATGAGTTAATCTTTCCGATTGATTTCTATATTTTGGATATGCAGAATGGAGAAAACAGTTCATCTACTTCGTTATTACTTGGGAGACCGTTTATGAAAAATACAAAAGAGAAGATTGATATTGATAGTGGTACACTCACTATGAAATTTGATAAGGAGATTATTCGCTTCAACATATTTGAATCCATGCGTTATCCTAGTGATGTTCACTCTGCTTTCTCTATTGATGTTATTGGTTCGCTAGCACAACAAATGTTTGATTTGAACAGTGAAGATGAACTTGGAATCGCCCCATCTATCCTCGTGAGGAGAAGTTTGGTTTCAAACTCCGGTTCGAATTGTGTAATAGCATTGAATTGGACGTTCATGGCCAGCCGAACTTGGACGTTGATTTAGCCAAAGAACTAATGGACATGTGTGGTGCCTTAACAACATTACAAGAAGCTATAACGGGTAATATTTATTATATTTCCTTACCCGTAACTGATGAGGTTCCTTTACCTTCTATTATGCAGGCATCTAAAATAGAATTGAAGCGTCTTCTCGATCACTTAAATTACGCATACTTGGGTGATAAAAAAGAGCTTCCAGTGATCATTTCAAAGAACCTCACTGCCATACAAGAAGAACGTCTACTTATGGTTCTGAAAGAGCACAAAACGGCCATTGGATGGACAATTGCTGATATCAAAGGCATTAGTCCATCAATGTGCATGCATATAATCCTTATGGAAGACAATATCAAGCCGGTACGTGACGCTCAGCGTAGGCTTAATCCCCCAATGATGGAGGTCGTAAAGAAAAAATCCTCAAATTACTAAGTATGGGGGTGATTTTCCCAATTTCTGACAGCAAATGGTTAGTCTGGTACAAGTGGTACCAAAGAAGTTTGGTGCCATTGTTGTTAGAAATCAAGATGATGAACTTATTCCTACAAGAGTTCAAACAGGATGGAGAGTATGCATAGACTACAAAAATCTTAATTTTACGACCCGGAAAGATCACTTTCCTTTGCCTTTCATTTATCAGATGTTAGAGAGGTTGTCGGGACATTCACACTATTACTTTTTGAACGGTTATTTGGGCTACAATCAGATTGTTATTGCACCAAAGGATCAAGAGAAGACTACTTTTACTTGTCCTTTTAGTACGTTCGCATATAGATGGATGTCGTTTGGTCTTTGCTATGTGATAGACACATTTTAGTGTCTAAATTGCACCTTAGTTTCTATTAAGTTAGTATTCGATTTTGCAAATATTACGTGTTTTTATGCTTTTGTAGGTACATTAGAGGAATAAAGATTTGTGGAAAAATTGGCTCAAAAAGTGATAAAGGCACCCGGGAAAATGGATTAAGGCACCCGCATATTGGATTGGGGCAACCCCTTTTTGGTCTAAAATTCGAATTTGGCGGGAAGAATGATGGTTACGTAACCAAATTCTGCTGTGAAGATTTTAAAGAGTTTGATCGAACAAAGAAGCCTCTAAGAGATACTAGAATGATTCAAACATCTCATACACGGCAAAACAGCACATCTAAGAGCTAAATATTGGCCGGAAATCGTGGAAACAAATCGGAAAAGCCAATCCGATGCTGTTTGAGTTCATCTCGGATTTACAAGTTGTTTGGATAAGTTTTGAGAGTTCTAATCGAATTAGAACTCTCCCTAGGGTTTGTTTCATCTATAAATAGCAAGATAATCCAAGAAAATCAGGGTGGAGAATCGCTGGAATAGTGAACAGAAAACTTTCTTTTCTGCTGCTGCGTACAGGGAAGAAGGAGGTGAAGAACAAACAGCTCCAGCGAACTGTCGTTCACTAACGCTGGAACTGTCGTTCACTAACGCTGGAA
>JAJJMC010009453.1:2301890-2381320 GCA_023531435.1 Papaver californicum | reverse complement strand
TCACTAACGCTGGAACTGTCGTTCACTAACGCTGGAACTGTCGTTCATATTGAGCTGCTTCAACTGTTTCTTTCCTGTTGCTCATTTTCTTTTGTAACGGCTGAACCATCTTCTGTAACGATTATATACGTATCTGTTCAGCTGTTACACCATTATTTCACCTTGTAATCAATATTTTGAGCAATGAAGAGATCTTTTGAGCAAGTTTTCTCCACCATGGGCTAAGTTTATTTACTGGGATGATGGATAAGGTATTTTTCTCAATTTTATGTTATTTAATTATTTTCTAATAATTATTTATAATTCTTTTGTTATTAGAATTGCATAGTTTTAAATAGTAAAAACGGTTTTCTTTCAACAGTTGTGCTTTTGCTTGATGGATTATGCTTAGTTAATTAATTTTGATAGTCCATGCTTGTGATTTACCTCTGTTTGTTAGCATAACAAAACCAATTTTGGCAATTATTTGGGCTTCAATTAATTTAAAAAGAATTATCTGATTAATCACATAGGTTGTTAGAATTAACTGATTCCTGATTCCTGGTTTTCCCCATATTTTCTAAAAATCATCTCTAGTTTATTTTCCTGATTTTTATTAGTTTAGATTTAGTCCAATATTTTCTAAAATCATTACCTTCACAAGTTCGAGAATCGAATCTTTATTTACCACTTTCTAAATTACATCACTATGCGCTTGCTACTTTTAAGAGGTGTATAGTTAGTATATTTTCTGATTACATGGAACGCATCATTGAGGTATTATGGATGATTTTAGTGTTTATGGCGATTCATTTGATAATTGCTTAGAAAATCTTGAACTTGTGCTTAAAAGATGCATAGACACTAAATTGGAAGAAATATCACTTTATGGTAAACCATGGTATAGTGCTCGGTCACATTGTGTCCTCTCGAGGATCGAAGTAGAAAAAGCAAAGGTAGATCTAATAAGAAACTCATAATACCCCACTTCAGTGAGGGAGATTCACTAGTTTCTTGGTCATGCAGGTTTTTACAGACGGTTTATCAAGGATTTCTCCAAAATCACAATGTCGATGTGCAAATTGTTGCAAAAAGAGGCTACTTTCAACTTCAACCAGGAGTGCAAGGACTCTTTTGACATATTAAAGAATTGTTGACAACTGCACCAATTATCAAGTCACCCGATTGGAGTTTACCGTTCGAGTTGATGTGTGATGTGAGTGACTATGCAGTTGGAGCCGTTTTGGGTCAACGGGTGGACAAATTGTCCCATGTGATTTACTATGCATCCATGACCCTAAACGATGCACAAATCAACTATTCTACCACGAAGAAAGAGTTGTTGGCTATAGTTTTTGCACTAGAAAAATTCATATCTTATTTGGTAGGTACCAAGGTTGTTGTTTATTCTGACCACGCAACACTTAGGTACCTACTCAAGAAGAAAGAAGCTAAGCCACGACTTATACGGTGGATTCTGTTGTTGTAAGAATTTGATATAGAAATTAGAGACAAGAAAGGTGTTGAGAATACGGTTGCAGACCATCTTAGTAGACTTGTTGTTTTTGAAGAAGAACTTCCCTTAAATGATCGATTCACGGATGAACAACTTTTCTCAATTGATGCTTCAACACCTTGGTACGCTGATATAGTGAACTACTTGGTTACAAGGCAAGTACCTAGTACAATGTCTACTTTTCAAAAGCTTAAGCTTAAGAAGATAGCCAAGCAGTATGTGTGGGATGAGCCCTACTTGTGAAAATACGGTTCTGATCAAATTATCTGCAGGTTCGTACCTAACACTGAATTTCAATACATCCTATCTTTTTGTTATTATTATGCATGTGGTGATCACTTTGGTTCTAAACGTACCGCTCTCAAAGTCCTTGAGAGTGGATTTTATTGACCCACTATATTTGAGGACGCATATATTTTTTATAAATCTTGTAATAGATGTCAACGAACGGGCAATCTAGGTGCTCAAAATCAAATGTCACTCACACCAATTCTTGTCGTAGAAACTTTTGATGTGTGGGAAATTTATTTTATGGGTCCTTTTGTCAATTCAAATGGAAAATTTTTATATACTTCTTGTTGTGGATTATGTTTCAAAATGGGTGTAAGCTAAAGCCACCCCTACTAATGATTCTCAAGTTGTTTGTGAGTTTGTGAAGGTATATATTCTCATGAGACATGGTACACCATGTATGGTTATCAGTGATTGAGGCTCATACTTTTAAAAATCCTTCCATTCCCTCCTAAAGAAGTACAACATAACTCACAAGGTCGGTACACCGTATCACCCAGAAACTAGCGGGAAAGCTGAAATTTCAAATCGTGAGATCAAGTCCATCTTGGAGAAAATTGTTAACACTACACGAAAAGATTGGAGCTTTAGGCTTAACGATGCATTTTTGTACGGCCATAATGCATATCGGTTGGTTTATGGAAAAGCTTGTTGATAGACACATTTTTGTGTCGAATTTACGCTCAATTATCTATTTTGATAGTGTTCGATTTTGTACTATTTATGGTTTTTTATGTCTTTGTAGGTATTTTTCGAGAAATTAAGATTTATGGAAAAATCGGCTCAAAAAGTGATAAAGGCACCCATGAAAAATTACTAAAGGCACCCATAGAGTTGTTAAAGGCACCCTCCCATTTGAATTCAAAACCGAAAAGGGTGGGGAATTAAGTTTACGTGAGAAAGTCACCTGGACTAGTTGGAAACCGTGTTTTAAGGGATTTTTAGGTGATTTCAAGTCACCAGAATCAAGATACAATCTATACTAGCTTGTACACACGCAATCCAGAGAGTTTCACGCCGGAAAATGGGTGAAAAATCCGTTTGGGAGCCGGAAAAGGGAACACACTTTGATTCGGATTTACAATGATTTAGAGTTGATTTTGGATCTTTTTTTGAGTCCTTATCGGTTCACATGAGTTAGTAGGGTTTATTAATCCTATATAAAGCAAAGAGAAGCAAAGAAAATTGAGGGGAGAGCCACCAGAAAAAAAAAACAGGAAGAAAAAAATTCTCGCTGCTGCGAAGAAGAAGAGGAAGAACATAAGACTGTCGCTGCACTTTCATTCTTTCTGTCTTTGTTTCAGTCGTATCTTCAGTTGCTGAAGCAGTCGTATCCCTGCTGCATATACAGTCCGTTCTTTTCTCCTGTTTCCTTTTATTTCTTCTGTAACATTGATATCATTTCACTATAACGTTTATATACGTCTCAAAACTTCTGTGTTACTCCTTTTTCACCATTGTAAGCACCTTTTGAGCAATGAAAGTCTATTTTGAGTGTGTTTTCATTACAATGAGCTAATCACCATCACTGGGGCGACGGAGGAAGCCGTTCATCCAATAATTGTGGTAACTTCTATTTTAATTATATTTATTCTACAATTCTTTTATTATTAATTGTTTGAATTAAAATTGAAAAAAATGGTTTTTCTCAAATAATTGTGTTTTCTTCTGATGGGTCGTACTTGGTTTTTAAACTCTTGATGTCTCATGCTCTTGATTAACAATTATTCTTTCAAAAACCTATCTTTGGCATATTTAGATTAAATTAAATATAAGAATTGTTAGATGTTAATGGTGGAATCTTAAGCCCTAGTTTTTCTTCATCCATTTTAAAATCAAATTGTTTTAATTCTCTTTATTTTATGTTATTAAAAATTATGTCTAGAAATTAAATCTTCACAACTCCGAGAATCGAACCTATTTTACCACTATTAAAAACTACATCAAATTTTGGCGCCGCTGACACGGACTTGTTTTTAGGTTTAGAGTTTTTAGATTTATTTTTAGTATTATTTTTTATTTTGTTCTATTTTACGTTTCTTTGGGTATTTCTCTTTTTGCTACAGGTTTGGATCTTGGATTGAAAGGAAATAAAGCCAAAGACTTTGGTGATTAAAGGCTTGAAGTTAAAAGTTAAAGCTTAAAGAACGGAGAAGAAGAAAAAGACTTTTATTTTTATTAATTAGATTTATTTTCTTTAGATTTTATTTGTTTAGAAAATTTTATTAGGAATTTTTATTTTTTCTGTAATTTTTCTTTTATTTTTGGAAACTTTTTGAACTTAATTTTGGACTTTGGACATTTTATTATTTTTAAACCCTACGAAAGGGTAATTTAAATATAAACTGCTACAAGGAAGGACGATAATTACGATATTGTCTCGGCCCCTCGGGTTCGCACAGTAACACAGGGGTCGGTGGCCCGAGTCGACTACAACCGATTCATCCCCCGTCTGGTACGGGAGGTAAGACTCGTTCAACCCACGAATCCCCTGCAAGTGGATTTACTGTATTCCTTCTTATGTATATATGTTGAGAAATTGAATACGGTTTTACTTTTCTAGTAAAGGGCAAGAACTGGCCATACAAGATAAGGACTCGGATTTCATCACCGTTCCCTTCTTGCCCGCTTTAGGAACACGTTACCAAACGCGAACCTAAACCTTAAAATTTTGACTAGAAAGAGACCGATAGGGTAACGAGCTTATAGGAAACTCGTTCAAAAGGACTGTATTGGTTACTTTGTTAGCTGAACTCGAAGTTCAAGAAGATTATTTTAAGTTGATTAGAACCGCCTTGTAACCCAGGGAAAAGTGCCAAAGATACAGGGTTATCAAAGCTCCTTAGAGCTTATCCTGTTTCTCTTCGACTTAATCTAATTCGGATCGTTCTAAGAGCTTTGCTAAAATTTGTAACTAGTTGCCTTTTGAAAGAATAAAAGCTGGTCTAGAAACAATCTAAGTGGAGTCATCATGTTTTTTGTTTGCTAGATTCAATGGGTTTGATTTGGTTGAGTCGGCCTTGTTTGTGAATGTTTAGAACCCCCTTCATGTTAAGATTTATTTTCTTAGTTTTTTTTTAATATATTAGGAAGTTTTTAGAAAATGTAGAACTAGTATTATGAGGACCAACACAATAAATATACGACTGAATTTCAAAATAGACATTATTCATACTATCAACATTGTGTGGACAGTAGTCGGGATCACCACCAACCTTTTTGGAGGTTATTACTCATACCAGGGTGATCCCAATTACTATTTATACATACACCCGTCTTATGAACATGAAAGTGAGAAAAATTCCAATTCTTTGTCTTGAAGGGATACCCTAAAGCAGATGCAATCTAGTACTTCCTATGATGATTCTAGTTCTTTGTCTTTAAGGGATGCCCTAAAGCAGGTGCAAGTACTCCCCATGAACCTATTATGCCTCTAGAAGAATCACACGAGCAGTTGCAAACCAGTACCCCTTATGATCCATTTGATTTTCTAAAAGAATCCCTCAGAGAGTTGACTGAGAGTACAAAAAGGTTTGGATTAAGTGTGAATGAATTTTATGCAAAGAATAATATTGCTCTAAATGATCTTAATTGCCAATATAGTGCTACCCTTGATAATTATTCACCTAGTCAAGAGGACAAGGATAGAATTGGTAACACTACTTATGTATACGAGGTTCAAACATCTTCATGTTATTATGATGATGAGGATAGTATTGGTGAAGAACTTGAAATGTACATGCAGAGTAATCGGGAAATTGTCACTCCAATTGTGCTTCATGATGATAATGTTAGTTATGGTTCAAATCCAAATAATTTTAATGATTATTCACCTATTCAGAAGGAAGAGGATTTGACTAAAGATACCACTGTTTTAGACGATGTATAACTTTCTTGTTTTGAAGCCGATAATGGTTTAGAGGAACGTATTTATCCTGAGAATACTGTTTTAGAGTCCAACGATTTAGAAATAATAGTCTTAGATAACAAAGATAGACCCGTAGAGATTTTAAATATGAGTGAGGATGCAATACTTGATTATAACTCAGAAGAAGCAATTGACCATCTTCAGGAATCTGATGATCTAGAAATTAGGGAAATTGTCACTAGTCTATCTAGGGACACCCAAAATTCTAAGTTTGGGGGTGATTATCATTCTCCCTGTGCTTTACCTTTGACTCTTTTAAAACTCCCTCACTTGGGACTTGATGTTTGTGCCTCTACCATATTAAGAGACTATCTTCAAGAACTGTTTCCCGAACCTAATCATGTCCAGAAAGAAGTTCAGTTGTTAGAAACTCATCCTCTGGTTGATGTGGTTTACCTAGGCGATAATACCAAGATTGACTTTATTTTCCCACCAAAATATTTTCTTCCATATGTGGGAACGTTAGAATTTCAAATGTGTCAGTTATTAAGTTTTAAGACTAAACATAATTACTTTAGGGAATTAGAATCGACACATTTTCTTAAGAATGACCACCTTCATAGTAGTCAATTGTGTGAGTCAAATCAGATTGACTTTGAGGATCCACAATTATTCAGGTTATTATTATGTGCTTCTAAGTTCTTAGTTGAGTTATTCTAGACTCTACAACCTGATTCTTTTGATCCTACCTACGAGAAAATCTATCCCATGAAATTATTTTATCTAGACCCTTTTATAGAGCCTGAACCTGAACCACAACTAGAAGTAGTTTTCTTAAACAGAAAACTAAATAAGGGTGTGCTCGGTTTGTTTATTTTCTTGGCTTGTTGTAGTTTCTTCTTATTTGTGATAGCACTATTTAATTCAGATGACCCACAGTTGTTCCGACTATTGCTGCATGATTTTATGAGGTGAATAATTCTTTCTAAATCTGGATGAAGACTTTAAACTTAGCACTTCTTGGGAGGTAACCCATGCTCATGCGACACGGTAATATCTTTCCTTAACTCCTTTCTTTCGATTGGTAATAGTTTCTCCTTGTTCATATTTTTAATCATTCATCTTTAGAACATTGAGGACAATGTTAGATTTAAGTTTGGGGGTAAGGGAGAAACTTTTAATAAAATATAAAACTCCAAAGTTTAGAAGCTTGTGAATACTTCAGGGTGACACTAACCATTCTAGGTAGATGGAAACTTAGCTATTTTTCTATAGGAATTGGTGTGCCCAGTTAAATGGTCTATTCATAAAAGGACAGAGTTCAGGTGTTAGAAATAACATGATATTTGTCACCACATCTCGGAGTCTATCTCGACCATATCACTTTCTGTTTTTACTTTTACAATTTTGTGTTTCTCTAAGTGATTTGGTGGGGCCCAGTATCAAACTGTTATCGCCGTCAGGATGAAATAGAGTGATTTGAAATCAAGCCCCAATTTTCCATTTTAATTTTTTTTTTTAAAGAATATTGACACTTTGATAGCAATATGTGTGTGTTCTCCCTGTCTCCGTCGCCTAAGCAAGCGTGGAACGCAGGATCCATGGGAACTAGAACCATGCGCTTGGATTCAATGTGATCCAATCATGTTGTCAATACATTTATTGTTTTATTTTCATTAAGTCGATCGCTGGAACCCGTGTATATACCAGTTGAATCGATATTTGTATTAGATTTAAGACCAGTGGGTGCATATCTAAATTCATTAGGTTTCATCCTGGCACTGACCTTCAGACAGATATGGGAAACACCGTTCACCTTAGTCAACACGTGCAACCTTCATATTTTTCATGTCCATCTTCTAAATCTTTTCATGTGATTGAACTGTGATAGATTCTGAGTCTTGTGGTTGAACGATTATCTGAGTAGAGCTCTGTTGTCTTATATATGAATTTTAGTATGCTTGAGTAAACTTTCGTGTATAGCAATTGGACTCATATAGGGTAATGATTCACATAGCCTAAGAATTGAGTAAGCCAACTAAATAGCTTGTTTAGTGTCTATCCTCAATCGTTCACGAGTAGCTAAAATTTGGAGTAAAGGTTTTGTGGGTATACCTCTTGTAAACCCTCACGAGACAAAACTCGTCCACTAGGGACACCTATGGGTTTAAAGGCTTATTACATATGCTAAATGTAGTCGTGATTCCTGCGAAAGAGAGTTAGGATTTTATTTTACTAGATTTGCTCGAGGACTATCAAATAGTAAGTGTGGGGTTATTTGATAGACACATTTTTGTGTCGAATTTACGCCCAATTATCTATTTTGATAGTGTTCAATTTTGTACTATTTATGGTTTTTTATGTCTTTGTAGGTATTTTCGAGAAATGAAGATTTGTGGAAAAATCGGCTCAAAAAGTGATAATGGCACCCATGAAAAAATACTAAAGGAACCCATATAGTTGTATGAGAACATGGCAGCAAACTCTCAACAATTCTCAGGTCGTGGGTCAGAGTCACTCGTCAAGAGGGTTAATGAGGTTACTTCTTCACCGCACTTAGAGCATAGAATGGGTAATATGGAGAAGATGATGCAACAAATGACAGCAGTGATCATCCCATCTTATGAAGAAGAAGCCGAACAGGTGAATGCAGTATTTCCAAATCAGCAGAGACAACGGTATGATCCTTATTCCAACACGTATAATCCAGGATGGAGAGATCATCCAAATTTCAGTTATGTGAATAAGCAAGTTCCAGCTCCGAGGCCGGTTTTCAATCACTAAAATGGGTTACAACAGCAAGTACAACCTACACAACAAGCTCAAAATTCAGAATCGTCGGAGATGCTCTCCATGATGAAGAATATGACGGCGTTGATACAGAAAAATCAGCAGACAAATGAGAATGCAATCAGAGAATTACAAACGCAAGTGGGTACTATGGAAACTGAGATTAATCATCTGAAGGCACAGAATAGTGGAAACTCCCTTCTCAACCTATCAATCCAATAGAAAATGTCAACGCCGTGACATTGAGAAGTAGTACACAAACCGTGCAACCATAGGAAGATGAGAAAAACAAAGACCCTAAGGGGCCGGTCTTGGAAAAAGAGATTACTGACTCTTCCCAAACCAATGAGGTACCTACAGAAAACTTTAAACCTCATGTTTCTACTTATGTTCCTCCTTTACCTTTTCCTCGCAGGTTTGCTAATTCGAAAAAGGCGGAACAAGATAAGGATATCTTAGACATTTTCAAGAAGATTCATGTGAATATTCCACTCATAAATGTGATTAAACAAGTCACCAAGTATGCGAGAATTCTGAAGGACTTATGCACCAATAAACAAAGATTAACCGACAACGAGGTAATGAGAGTGGGGAGAATGCTTCGGCTATCTTGCAAAAGAAACTCCCACTCAAATGTAAAGATCCCGGTAGTTTTGATATTCCTATTGTTATTGGTAACACGACGTTTAATAGGGTTATGCTTGATTTAGGAGCATTAGTAAATGTTACGCCTGCATCTATATATGAATCTCTTAATTTAGGACCTTTGAAAGAAACTGGA
Source organism: Papaver californicum (assembly GCA_023531435.1). NCBI lineage: Eukaryota > Viridiplantae > Streptophyta > Magnoliopsida > Ranunculales > Papaveraceae > Papaver > Papaver californicum. Next base: position 2,372,095 of record JAJJMC010009453.1, on the reverse strand, counting down.
ATTGTTTTACAACTAGATGACCATTCTAATGTATACCCTCGAGGTATTGCTGAAGATGTGCTTGTGCGCGTGATACGATTATAATTTATACATATATTTACCGCTTAATCTATATTTGATAGTACTTGATTTTATATTATTAATATATTTTTATTGGTTTAATATGTGATATGCATAAAACCCGAAGTTACGAATGAAGCATGACTAAATGGAGTGAGTTGGCTGGGTTATGGACTATTGAATGCAGTTGGGTCCGGTGCATGATATCAAAGAGAGTAGGTGGGGCAGAAATATACAGACTCTTCTTCTAGTAGCATCAAAGCACCAAGCCAGCTTTTTGCTAAGACTACTTGTTGGCTACTGGCTAATGATGCAACTGATTAAACAAGCATCAAGCACGAGAAAGGGAGCAGGAGCAAGAAGCGGTCAGGTGGAAAGAGGAAAGAGTAAAATAAGAAGTGGTTCGCAGTAGGTGAGGCAGTGAGAGACAATAGGCTTTTGTGACGTGAGGTGGATTGGCTAGTCTTGGCTAGTTTGGTCAAAAGAGATAGGGGTACGGTTATGAGAAGTCTTTTGTTTTGTTTGGTACTTGATTGCATAGATAAAGATAAGGATAAAAATATAGCAACTGATGGCGAAGTGTCCGGTGGCTTGAAACGTAAGAAGAGAGGCAGGCAGCTAGGTGGCAGAGTGAATACGTAAGCTACGGAGCTAAGCTCAGCACGTGGGCAGTCAGAGATATTTGAGAAAGACTGACGTTGACGCATGTGTGGTGGTCGGCTATAAATAGTCAGACGTAGATAGAAAAGAAAAAAAACTCTTCTTTTAGGTTTTGGGAATGCGGCTGGTGTAAATGAGCTATTCTTTTCTCAGAGTTTTCTTCTTGGGAGGAGGAGCTAGAGGTTCTGTTTTGGTCTGTACAGGAGTTTTTCAGTTCGAAGTAGAGCGGCTACAGGAGGAAACATCACCGGGCAGAGATGGAAGCCTGAAACAAAAGAAAAGAAAAACGGAGAAGATTGTTTGCCGGGTGACGACGGTGACAGTTTAATTTATTATTCTCTTCTTAATTATTTTTATGGGTTTTAAGAAACCCATCTCCATGTTCTAATTTATTTGTAACTAGGGTTCTATGTTGAAACCACTTTTGGTACAAGACTAATTAAATTGAATTATTGAGTAATAGACCATTATGATTTGAATAGATTAATTCCATAATTTTTTTTATTGATTTAAATCTAAATTAGTTGTCGTTTCACCGGTTCTGTACAATACAGTAACCTATGCGCAGAATCAATAGGATAACAAATATGTTTGTCTACTTTTTAGATATTTCATGCTTTGGTTAAATCCTTAGATGAGGTATGCTTTGAAGAGCCAGATATTATTTATGAACCTATAATTAGCTTCTTATTATTTTCTCGCTAACGCAATTAGATGGTGTATGCTTCATACTAGGGCTTTTGATACGTCATGCTTAGGGCGTCCCAGTGATATTTGTGACTCTAATACATATAATAGGTCATGTCGATAGAACGAACAATAAATAAATATTCATGAGTTATGTCTCACTTCAGTAATTAAATAGAAATAGTGGTGGATACTGAAAACCCTGGATACCGACTCTCTCATTTTAGTTATTTTATTAGTTTAGTTTGTTTTATTAATTTATTCGTAATTCTAAAAATCCAAAAATATTGTTTCTGGTTAGTTGATTAGAGATATTGATTGCAGTATTTCCATGCTCTCTGTGGGTTCGACCCGTACTTGCCGCTGTCTACTAGTTAGACGTCGTGCGATTGCGGTTATTTATATAGGGTAATCTAAAATCCTATCAATTTTTGGCGCCGCTGCCGGGGAGCGGTTGTGGAATATTGTAATTAGTATTTTTGGTTTTCTAATTGTAGTTTAGGTTTTTATTTAATTATTTATTTATTTTTTGTACAATATTTTTATTTTATTTAAGGATTTCTTTTTTCCTTTTTACTTGTTTTTTTTAGAATTTTATTTCAGGTACTCTTTCAAGGATGATGAATTCTTCTCAGAAGACGTCATCTGGGATGACGATGGGGGAATTAATGTATGGGCCAGGATATAAGGAAATTTATGCTTATAATCGTCTCGTGTATGGAACTTGGTATCCACATCGTTCCGTCATAGGTGGTTATTCAGCTAAGTATCAACCCTAATACCATGAGGTTGATTTTTCGAGGAAAAGGAATCTTTTGGATTGTATGAATCTTTCGCTGGAAATGCAAAAAATGACAATGGGGGAAGTATTAAGACAGCCACGGCATAATGAAGTGCTTGCTTCACCTGAGGTAAGTGACGATGATTTTCTAATGATATATGAGAAGTATTATAAACACACACCGCCTAGTTTGGAACAAAGATTGGGAGTCTTGGCAATCCAGAGATTATATGCTGATGATGATGATCAATCTTGTAGTGACTCTTAGTTCCAAACAGAACATATAGATGACCCTGTGGATGATTGTGTAGATGATTTTCCTAATTCTATAGATGAGTCTATATCACAAGATCATTCACCCGACTTAGAGGTTGTTTCTAGACCCCTAGACTTCCAAAAGTTTTCTAATTTAGGGTTAGAATTGTGTGTTTCTCAAGTTTTTTTGGATCACTTTGCATCCAAATATCCAAAGGACTTTCCTGTTCCTGACACCGTGCACAAACCGATTGATATTTCCCCAATCCTATTTTATCCCCATATTATGTTCTTTACGAACTTCTGAGTGTCGTGAAAACTAGGTTTGGGGGTAATCACTTCTTTTTGATAGTTTCAGTGTCATCGTGTCACAATAATATAATTGTGAAACTGTCATTTGCATATATTGTATTTTGGGTTGATCCCCAAATTTTCAGGTTATTAGTGTACGTGGATTTTATTTATATATATCCAGTAGGTAGATTTTTATTTTCTTGTTTTTATTTTTTAGGATTTTTGTTTATTTTTATTTTTGGTGTTCTTTGTTATTACTATCGTTTGATGTGTGTGACAGAGAATACTGTTTTTCTTGCGTCAATCAGGTGAGACGTTCTAATCCATTCTCTTTAATTTACATTTGTTTCTCTTATTTATATTTATTGCATACCATTCTAGGTTGCACGGTTTGAAACATTGAGGACAATGTTAAATTTAGGTTTGGAGGTAGAGTTTCCGAAAATTGATGCCAATAAAGAAACTCCGAAATTTAGAAACTTGTGAATTATTCAGGATGACACTAACCATTCTAGATAGATGAAAACATAACTCTTATCTATAGGAATTGGTGTGCCCAGCTAAATGGTCTATTCATATATGAATGCACTCAGGTGTTAGAAATAACATTATAATCATTGAACAATCATATCTCGGAATCATCATAATCATATTACTTTCTATTTTTATTTTTGTAATTTTTTGTTTCTCTAAGTGATTTGGTGGGGCCCAGTATAAAATTGTTATCGGCGCCAGGATGAAATAGAGTGTTGAGTTCAAGCTCATTTTTAATTCTTATTCAAAAATAAATAAAAAAATTTGATACTGTGATATAATATGTGTGTGTTTCCCCTGTCTCTGTCGCCTAAGAAAGCGTGGAATGCAGGATCCATGGGAACTATCATGTAGTAATAAAAAAAAATAAAAAAATTATGTATATAAATAATAATAATAAAATAGGATTCATCCTGGCGCTGACCTTCAGACAGATATGGGAAACACCGTTCACCTTAGTCAACATATGCACCATTCATTACTTTTATTTTCATCTTCTAATTATCCCTGTGTTTGAATTTGATGATTTCGATCAACATGAATGTACAATGATTATTTGAGTAGAGTTGCATTTTTATATGAATTTTAGTACGCTGAGTACAAACTCGTGTACAACAATTGGATTCATACAGGGTAATGATTCTTATAGTCGAAGAATTTAGTATGCCAACTAAATAGCTTGTTTAGTGTCTATCCTAAATCATTCACAGGTAGCTAGAAATTGGAGTAAAAGGTTTTGTGGGTATACCTCTTGTAAACCCTCACGAGACAAAACTCGTCCACTAAGGCCACTTAGGGGTTTAAAGGCTTATTACATATGTTAGATTAGTTTTACTCGAGGACTAGCAAAATATAGGTCTGGGGATATTTGATACGAGTATAATTTATACATATATTTACCGCTTAATCTATATTAGTACTTGATTTTATATTATTAATGTATTTTTATTGGTTTAATAGGTGATATGCATAAAACCCGAAGTTACGAATGAAGCATGACTAAACGGAGTGAGTTGGATGGGTTATTGACTATTGAATGCAGTTGGGTCCGGTGCATGATATCAAAGAGAGTAGGTGGGGCAGAAATATACAGACTCTTCTTCTGGTAGCATCGAAGCACCAAGCCAGCTTTCTGCTAAGACTACTTGTTGGCTATTGGCTAATGATGCAACTGATTAAACAAGCATCAAGAACGAGAAAGGGAGCAGGAGCAAAAAAGTGGTCAGGTGGAAAGAGGAAAGAGCAAAATAAGAAGTGGTTCGCAGTAGGTGAGGCAGTGAGAGACAATAGGCTTTTGTGACGTGAGGTGGATTGGCTAGTCTTGGCTAGTTTGGTCAAAAGAGATAGGGGTACGGTTAGGAGAAGTCTTTTTTTTATTTGGTACTTGATTGCATAGATAAAGAGAAGGCTAAAAATGTAGCAACTGATGGCGAAGTGTCTGATGGATTGAAACGTAAGAAGAGAGGCAGGCAGCTAGGTGGCATAGTGAATATGGAAGTTATGGAGCTAAGGTCAGCACGTGGGCAGTCAGAGATATTTGAGAAAGACTGACGCTGACGCATGTGTGGTGGTCGGCTATTATAAATAGTCAGACGTATATAGAAAAGAAAAAAACCTCTTCTTTTAGGTTTTGGGAGGGCGGCTGGTGTACAGGAGCTATTCTTTTCTCGGAGTTTTCTTCTTGGGAGGCGGAGCTAGAGGTTCTGTTTTGGTCTGTACAAGAGTTTTTCAGTTCGAAGTAGAGCGGCTACCGGAGGAAATATCACCGGACAGAGATAGAAGCCTGAAACAGAAGAAAAGAAAAACAGAGAAGATTATTTTCCGGGTGACGACGGTGACAGTTTAATTTATTATTCTCTTCTTAATTATTTTGATGGGTTTTAAGAAACCCATCTCCATGTTCTAATTTATTTGTAACTAGGGTTCTATGTTGAAACCACTTTTGGTACAAGACTAATTAAATTGAATTATTGAGTAATGGACCATTATGATTTGAATAGATTAATTCCATGATTTTGTTTATTGATTTGAATCTAAATTAGTTGTCGTTTCACCGGTTCTGTACAATACAGTAACCTATGCGCAGAATCAATAGGATAAAAAATATGTTTGTCTACTTTTTAGATATTTCATGCTTTGGTTAAATCCTTAGATGAGGTATGCTTTGAAGAGCCAGATATTATTTATGAACCTATAATTTAGCTTCGTATTATTTTCTCGGTGTATGCTTCAGACTAGGGCTTTTGATGCGTCATGCTTAGGGCGTCCTAGTGATATTTGCGACTCTAATACATATAATAGGTGATGTCAATAGAACGAACAATAAATAAATATTCATGAGTTATGTTTCACTTCAGTAATTAAATAGAAATAGTGGTGGATACTGAAAACCCTGGTTACCGACTCTCCCATTTTAGTTATTTTATTAGTTTAGTTTGTTTTATTAATTTATTCGTAATTCTAAAAATCCAAAAATATTGCTTCTGGTTAGTTGATTAGAGATATTGGTTGCAGTATTTCCCCGCTCTTTTTGGGTTCGACCCGTACTTGCCGATGTCTACTAGTTAGACGCCGTGCGATTGCAGTTATTTATATAGGGTAATATAAAATCCTATCAGCGGGTTAATCAGCTAGTTTTTCCAGCAGATTTCTTTGTACTGGAGATGATTGATGGATTAATTGATTTGTCTATACCGTTGCTAATGGGACGTCCATTCATGCGAACGGCGAGAACTAAATGGAGTTGTTGTAGTTTAGGTTAGTTTAGATTTATAGTTTTCTCGAGGAATAGCAAAAGGCAAGTGTGGGGGAATTTGATAGGTGCATTATTTGCACTATTTGGATACTCTAATCATTGATTTCTTATTAGTTTTCATATCATTATGCTTTGAATTTGTTTGTTTATTAGTTTCTTAGGAGTTTTGAAGTATATTCAACCAAAGAAGAGGAAATGAGTTCATTCCGGCATAAAAGAAGAGGTTAAAGGATGGAAACACAACTTTGAAAGAAGAGTTCTATGAATATTTACGGTTGGGAAAGTACCCCAAAACCCAACTGTAAAAGAAGTTGATTTTGAAGGCAAATTCCAGAAAGATTTACGGTTGGGTCTAGACTCTCAAACCCAACCGTAAAATTGGTTGAAAAATCATGAAAATTTTGTCACTTCCATCTTGTAGAAAATTGAAAGACGAAGGCAACCCAAAAGGAATGAGGTCAATCGTACACCGGATGAGGGAGATATGATCAAAATAGTGAAGTACAAAAAAGTATCCAAGAGGAGTTACGGTTGGGTTTCTTGGCTCGAACCCAACCGTAAACCTGGGGAAGTTTGGAGCGAATTTTTGTGACAGAGTTACGGTTGGGTTTCTTGGCTCGAACCCAACCGTAAAACTGGGTGTTTTTGGGTGATATTTTTGTACCAGAGTTACGGTTGGGTTATTAGCTCGAACCCAACCGTAAAAGGGGGAGTTTTGGCACGTGTGTGGCTTCTAAAACATGGAAAACATGGTCCCGGAAGCATTAAAAACCTATATTTCGTGGATACTATATAAAGAGACATCCAAGATATTGAGAAGACATCTTTTACACTTGAAGAACACAAGGAGAACGGCTTGGAGAGCAATTGATCATCACAACACCGAGGGTTTGCTTTACTTGATTTCTTGTGTATTTTCCATGGATTTTGAGAAATCCATGATGAACTAAACCTTTCTTAGTGGTTAGGGATGTAGTCCTAAGTTGGAAAACATGTTTATCAATTGAATGGCTCATTCTCATATGTTCATAATCTCTTCAATATCGCTCATGTTCTACCGTTTATAACGCCTTGTATGATGGATTGCTTGTTTGTTTAAGTCGCGAATTAGATGAGGATGCATTGACATCTATAGCTAAACTAGGGTTTGAGATCCGGAATTGTCGAAAGACCCTTGTTACAAGTAGTATAACATAGTTGTTAACGGCAGGATGTTGCCATGCGATTATGTGTAGAAGCGTGACCTAGGTTAAATCCGAGTGACTCTTGCGCCGGGTTGCTTAGAATAACCTCAACTCACAAAGACCATTGCTTTCATTGGGTTAAACTTGAGTGGATCTTGCGCCAAGTTATTCGGTGAAAAGGATTCAAAGAGTGGCTCTTGCGCCTTTGATGATAATAGGAGTTTTGTCGGAGTAAGCCTGCGATAGGATGTTTTAGGGTTATTGATATTGAGAGTGCATGAATGTTGAGTATGATTTGGTTGATAACATGTTGGAAGATGGAAGATGAATTCTCTAACCAATGTTCTTTATCTCTGATATTCGTTTTAATCTTTTTACCTTAGTATAATTTAGTTATAATCACAACCAAAACCCCCCATGTTTACATAAATAATCGAAAGTAATTAACAATCACCTGCCTCTCTGTGGGAACGAACTTGTTCTTATTACTATACTCTAATCTATATTAGTGAAGTAAGAACTTGAATTATTTTGGTTGGCTGACGACACGACCAGTTTCCATTACAATGAGCTAATCACCATCACTGGGGCGACGGAGGAGGCCGTTCATCCAATAATTGTGGTAACTTCTATTTTAATTATATTTATTCTACAATTTTATTATTATTAATTGCTTGAATTAAAATTGAAAAAAATGGTGTTTCTCAAATAATTGTGTTTTCTTCTGATGGGTCATACTTGGTTTTTAAACTCTTGATGTCTCATGCTCTTGATTAACAAATATTCTTTCAAAAACCTATCTTTGGCATATTTAGATTAAATTGAATATAAGAATTGTTAGATGTTATCACTGAAGTATTGGTTAGTGGTGGAATCTTAATCCCTAGTTTTTCTTCATCCACTTGCCATCTTCCAGTTGAACTTGAGCACAAGGCTTTTTGGGCGATAAAGATGTGCAACATGGATTATGACAATGCGGGGAAACATAGGAAGTTACAACTTAGTGAGCTAAAGGAGATATGTAGTGATGCTTACGAGAGTTCTTGTATATACAAAGAGAAGACTAAGCCTTTTCACTACAAGATGATTTCTAGAAAGAATTTTGTTGTGGGACAAAAGGTCATTTTATTTAATACCCTTCTTCGTTTATTTCCTGGTAAGCTAAGGTCCAGATGGGTTGGACCATTTGTTGTTACTAATGTTTTTCCTCATGGTGCAGTTGAGATTAATAGTATGAAAATAGGAATAATTTCCAAAGTCAATGGCCATAGATTGAAGCCTTATTACGAAAACTTCGCTACGGAGAATGTAGACGTGATTAGACTTGAATATTTGCTCCCTCTGGAGGAGTAATACGGGCGAGTAGAGAATCGGGATGACGGATTTAAACCAAGCGTTGCATGGGAGGCAACCCATTGGTTTTGTATTTCTATCCTTATCTTTTGGTTTTTATTAGTTTTGCATATCATATTAGGAATTTCGCATCTTGATTTTACATTGGAAGAGCCAATTTACATTGAGGACAATGTAAAGTTTAAGTGTGGAGGAGTGATTAAGCATATAGAGCTTTAAATCTTTATTTTTATAGGTAGAATTTTGAACTTTTTGTACATATTTGCATGAAAACCTCCAACTTCTAGAGATTTTAGAGTCACTTTGTATATTTCTAGCTAAGATTACATACGGATTTCTCACCGAAATAACTGAACTTAGAAGTATTAGAGAACTATGTTCGGAGTGCTTAGTTGTTGAGAGGTAATATCAAAAAAATGGACTCAAACTACCAGTAGAGAATACAATATTAGATAAGTTGATCATTCAATACCCTTGAGTGAGGCACCAAACCTTCAATTTTCCGTTTAGAGTGTTTCGTCTGTGTAAATTCCTGGTAGAATAATGAGCTATCCAACTTCGCACCAATTTCAACACTACTTTTTGATTAATTGAGTGTTATTTCTATCAATCATGAGGGTGTCATCAGAATTGCTAACTTTATCTTGTAGTCTTGTTTGCAGTTGGCACCATTCTCTCTCCGACAACAACAGGTCCATAGAAACATATCATCATCAACAAGCGGAGCACTACAAATTTGAAGGAAAGTTGAAGACGTTCAAGGCTTACAAGCAATGGTACAAGAGAGAGCAAATTTCATATTAAATTAAAGCAATAATACAATGAGCATAATTATATATACATGTTGAAGACTTATGTACAAGAGTGAAAGAAATCAAAAGATGAGAGTTAGTGAAGTTCATGATATCGAGACAATACAAGTTGTAAAGAATCAAGTGGTAAAGTCTTTATCCTAGGCCATAGTAGTTTCATTATCTATTTTATTTTTAGTTTATATTTCAATTTAGCATATATAAAAAGTTTATAAAAAAAATTAGAAAAAAAAAAGGAAAAAAAAGTTTATCAATGTTTTAGTGTATTTTTTTATTTTTTTTTGTATTCAATCAATAAGGTCGTGGGGAAAAAGGAATTTATAAAGAAGTTTCAAACAACAAGAATTTGAGGAAAAGAGTTACAATTTTCAGGTTCTACGAAGTTCAAGAGTTCATCATCAACAGTTGAAGATCGAAGACCCAAAACGTTTTTATTGGATGCTGTGAGAGTGGTGTTGATTGTCGATCGGGTGAGAAGGTAAGTAAGCGTTCCTATCCTTACATAGTGGTTGATTTTATTTCTTAGAGTTCACTAGAAAAATAAAAAAGGGGTTCTTTTTATCCCATATTTCTATGGGATAACATCTTCATATAATTCGGAAGGTTCCCTTTCCTTCCTACCATTCAACGTGTGCAGGATTTCTATCTTCACTCCTGCCTTCACACATGTGAGAACCATAAAATGCGTCTTTTGAGTGTCAATTTCATAAAACCCTATTGGTGAGGCAGAAATATTCGGTCGCTCTCGAACCTAGATTCTTTCATTTGGTGGTTTTCTCCTAACTCAAGAGTTAAGCATGAGAATAACGTTCTTTGGAATTTCTAACTTCTTATTGTTAGTGTGCAGAAACTTTATGTCTTCGTAGCTCTTTGGATGCAGGTGCTTTGGAATAATTAGAAGTTGGAGTAGGTTTTGTGGGTAAATCTCTAGTAAACCCTCACGAGACTATAACTCATCCACTAGGGACACCTAGGGGTTTAAAGGCTTGTTACACATGCTAAGTGTAACCGTTTCCTCAACGAAAGGGAGTTGTATTTTAGAGTAGTTTAGATTTGTAGTTTGATCGAGGACTAGCAAAAGGCAAGTGTGGGGGAATTTGATAAGTGCATAATTTATACATTTTGAGTATCATTTCCGTATACTTATTTGCTAGATTTTATGTGAATTACCGTGTGTTATTATTACTTTTCTAGTTTTTGTGTTTTATTAGGTTACATCTCTGAAACAAGTGAAATGGAGCTTTACAAGAGAAGAATTGCCAAAGACCCAGTAGAGATCATTCCATTCCAGGATTTCTACCCTCCTTCTTACAGAGAATTTGATTACGAATCCAACGGCGAAAGAACAAGGTCATTCCGACTTCGTATGAGAAAGTTACGAGCAAAACAAGAATTAGGGGCAAATTGGTCATTTAATAGGAGATTACTATTTACACCCCTTCATAAGCTAAGGGCCAGCTGAATTCAAATATGGTTATGGGCACCCGCACTATTACTCAGGGCTGCCAGATTTTTAAAGTTATTAAGGCGCCATTTTCCCACAAATTCAAATCATGGAGATTGATCATAACCGTGATCAAATGATGATGGGGTCTGTTGATGGTGATTAAAGAGTTTTGGATTAGGTTAGTTGATCCTGTGATGGCAGCGATGATGGAGTTTGAGGCTGCTGTGATTGAGAAACACGAACAAGGTATAGGTGTGGAGATGTGGAATAGAACATATGGATTTGGGTTGTTAGTGACGATGAGTTAATGGTATCGAAGATGACGCTGTTGATGGTGGCTTAGGTCAGTGATGTCTTGGTGGCAAAGAAGAGAGGTTGATGGGTCTGTGACATGGCTGTGATGGTGATCATGGCATCAGTGATGGATGGTGGGAAGAATTGAAGAAAATGGAGCTGTGATGAGTGGAAGTGGTGGCTGGGAGTGTTGGTGATGTTGCTTCCAGAGACGATGGTCTTTGCTATGGGTTGGTGATAGTTAATGGAGATGAAGTTGGCAGTGATTGTGATCGATGTTTCGAGGCAGAGATGATTGTGAGATTGAGCTTGATTGAATGGGTCAGTCAAGCAAACACACTCCCGAGCTTTGTCTCACCATGAACTCACTGACCCATTCAATCAAGCTCAATCTCACGAGCAGCGAGGTGTTTAAGTTGTCAAACGTCACAAAAGAGGGGTTTGTTTTAGGTTGAAGTTAACTAACAAAGCAATTAAAAATGATTAAGATGCAAGCAATGGAGAGAAATATGATCAAGGAATCCTTCCTCGTTACTAAACAATCATTGAGTTAGTATACTCATCTATTATTCATTCATCACAGATTATCACCAACCGTAGAATAGCAGGTACGCTTAGCTATCCCCAAAACTCCTTCTATCACCGGATAACAGGTACACTTAGTCACTGGATTCTATCCAACTGAGCCGCCTTGAGGTACGCTTACAAGGTGTAACTCAATCGAATGCTTTAAGGTTTGTGAATTTAGGTTTGATACTAGTAGTTAGACTCAGTACGCTCGGTCCACTTTCTAGTGTTGTTTTTACACGCGATTGCTTTATAGAATCCCTCTCCAAGGTCTCATGTTCTCTATTTAGGTAAGATGTTATGATACAATTACGGATACCCAACTCTTATTAGATTTTTATATTAATTAGCAAATCAATCAGTTGTCCACCTAAACAATCTATCAACCAAGCATAAACATTCATATTAGTAAGAACAAACAATAATCATGTGTAAAACTTTATTAAATAATTTTAATTCATTAGTTAATTTAATTCTTTATAAAAAAACCTAAAAAAATATTTTAATCCAAACTCCTCGTGGGAACGAACCGTATTTGCTATTGTCTACATCTTTCGACATTGTGCGCTTGCGGTAAAACAAAGTCGGTTTTCCGACGCATCACATAACTTCTCCCACCAAGCAGCAGCACCTCCCTTTAGTTTATAAGCAACAAGCTTTACTTTAGAGTGATCAGATACTTCCATAAACTCAAAGAAAGCCTCAACTTCATAGAACCATTCTAACAGGTGTTCAATTTTGAAACTTCCGTTGAAGTTTGGGATATCAGTTTTCAGCTTACAATCTGGAAGAGTTCCATAAGGACTTTGTCCTATTTTTAGACGTTTATCCTCCGTCCATCTCTTTTCTTGCTCATCTTCAAGAGTATCATCATCATCACTATCAAGATGAAAAACTGAAATCTTTTTGTTAGGGTTGTTGAGAAAATTTTCATGTTGTTTTTTTCTTCTCAACTGCTGTAAAATCTCATCTGGGGTATCAGTATTGTGAACAAAAGAAGACTTACCCTGTTTCTTGGAATTAGTTTTTGTATGTGATGACTCTTATTCGTCGTTAGAATTAATCTGAACTTCAATTTTAAGATGTTTCTGTATAAGTTTGGTAAGATTATCTATTTTCTTATCAAACTGTCCTGTAACATCTTTTATGTTTTTTGTTAAATCTTGTCTGAGCTTCGTAAGATGATCCATAATAACTGTTTCTCCCATGCTTAAAAAGAAATAATAACTTTCTCAAGAAGAAAATAAAACTAGGGTTGCGGAAGCGATTCACCAAAGATCGAATTCTTGATGAGAATCTAGAATTGTAGTTTCTAAATACCAACTAATGTAAAATTGTAAAGAAAGAAGGCAATCAGGAGATTGCAAGAGATACGAAGGGAAGAAAGAGATACGGATAAGAAGAGTAATAGAAGAACAAAAAAGAAAAGACTGAAGAAAATAAGGATTGTATGAAATATAACTCTTGATTGAAAATAATGTGTCTTACCAGAACTACAATCCTCAATATAAATAGGAAAACAAATGCTAAAACTATAACTAAGATACTAAGAACAACTCTAAAAAAAAAGAAAGACTAGGAAAATGAAATAACATGACTCCTAAACCAAGGAAGATGGAGTAGCAAAAGAGATAGATAGAAATAGAATTATGTCTTAACATCAGAGATGTTCTACATCAGTATACCTATGTATTATCAGGTGAGAGTTGTGTACCCGTTTAATACGTGTAGATACTTAAATTTGATTCTTTTGAGTTAGTGTATGGGTATGGTGAATGACTTTTAATATATGTATTCATGGACTATAGGATGATCTCATAAATTATACGGCGAGAGTTGGGTATATACCTAAAGTCATATTCATTGAGTGATCATGGGTACCCGTAAAATGTATGATGATCTCGTGTATTATATGGTGAGTGTTGGGTAGCCATGTATTATAGGTAAATACTTCGAAATTGACTGCATTGAGTTAGTTCATGGGTACTTGTGAATTATTGGATGATTCCGTACACTACAATATGAATGATTTTTAGCAAGTATGTTTACCAATGAATTGTATAATGATATCATGTATTATATGGAGAGAGTTTGGTAGACGTGTGTTATATATAAAAACTTGAACTTAATTTCATTGAGTTGATTTATGATTACACATGAATTATAGGATGATATCGTGCACTATAAGATGAATAATATTGTATAAATACATGTACTGCAATTAATTATTGTATATACTGTATAAATACATATATAATAGAAGTTTTTATCCTATTAAAAATAAATAAATTGTGTGGTGATCTTGTGTGTTAGAGTTAGGTACCCGTGTATTATAGGTAAATAGTTAAACTTGATTTCATTAGGTTAGTTTACTGGTACCTGTGAATTATAGGATGATCCCGTACACATCTATGTTTACATGTGAACTGTATGATGATTCTGCGCATTATATAGAAAGAGTTTAGTACCCGTGTATTATAGGTAGATACTTAAATTTAATTTCATTGAGTTGATTTATGATATCCGTAAATTATAGAATGATCCCGTACACTATAGGGTGAATAATTTCAAGTAAATATATACTCGCCAATTAATTTTAGGATAACCTTGTGTTTTATATAATAAGAGTTAAGTATCCTTGTATCATACGTAGATATTTAAACTTCATTTTATTTCATTGTGTATTCCGACCAAGATAATGAGAAGAATTTTAAGAAGCCTGATGATAAAAATCGCAGGAAATTATTCAAACGCAAAAGTTAAATTAAAAGTTGTGTATAAATAGTCAAAACAGAAACTTTATAATAAAAGAATTAAGAGACATTCGGTGTACTTCTAGATTTGACATATTTTGTGTTTAAAGAAAGTAGTCCCACATTTACATTTCCACCCTTCTGGTTCATAGTTTGCATATTGAATACCAACACGTTTCCACCCTTCTGGTTCATAGTTTGAATATTGAATACCAACACGATCAATAGTTGCTGGAACTTGTATTGCTTCACATGGTATCCATCTTCCCTATCTATGCTCACAACTTGTAGTCTCGATCTAGGTGTACTAACATTTTATACGAAGGCCTTCGATCTTTTCCATACTCTGAATTCAGAACACCCCAAACACACCACTGTTCAATTGAATGAAATGAAAACAAACCTATTTCGAGAGGATGAGATGAAAAATACCTGTTGTGAGCTTAAAAGAGCTGGTGATAAAGATTCGGAGTTTTGTCCTATTTTTCTAAACATGTATATGACAAATTAGCATCTCAACCGTATTTCCCACCCACCACCACCACCACCAAAAGGACTTAAAAATCCAGGAACTCAGAAAGTAAATCTGTACTTGCCAACATAAAGAGTGGTCCGGTATATAATGATTAATAGGAGTGGATTTGATGGAGAAACAATTACAAATTTTCTAGCCGTATTTGATCCAGTATTATCAGTAAATATCTTCCAAATAAAAAAATTAATTGATAAACACAGTAGTACAGATCAATTACAAACACAAAATTACAAATTTTCTTAATATAGAAGACCTCAATTACAAACATAGTAGCAAAAATGTTTGTATCGATCACTTTGTATACACCATACTGTGACTCAATGCCTCCTGCTACTCATTGACTTGACAGATGCATAGTGAGAAATTAGTAAAAATTAAAAAAATCAATCATACACCAGGTAACATATTTAATCACTTTAACCAGTTACATCAGTAGCATTAAAATCAGATCAATTCATAAAAACTTCGAATTATTTCATACATGCAATCCACCTATCCATGTGATCACTCTAGGAATCAAATCCAGAATCAATTTTTAGAACCTATAAAAGACACCCATATTGTCAAATCATCAAATAAGAAAAACCCCTAAATCAAAACATCTAAACTAACAAATCAACTCAACTAATCACTACAAAAAAAAAACTACCAAAGTCAGTTGGGTAGAGAATAATGGGTAGAAGAGAAAAAAAAAAAAAACCTTGTACTTTGATAGATAATTCATTCTTCCTTCTTGTTACGTCCTTGCGTAACAGACCTTGTATTTGGCTTAATTGATGAAGAAGGGGAAGAAGTAATGGAAGCAGTGTTTTTCTCCAAACCGAATCCAATCAAAACCCTCAAATGCTTAACCGCATAAAACTTAGAAATAGAAAAATAATATTGAATTAGGGTTTTGATATAAGGAAGAGGTTTACCGGTATCATTGTCTTTATATAATTTGTGGTGATTCGAACGGGACAATGAAGCTACTTCCATTGATGCTTCGGAATCTCACTCTTTTTCTCTCTTCTCTCTCACTTTTTCTCTCTTCTCCAGGGATAAAACAGAAGAGAGATACTTTGAGTTGTTCGTGGTAGAGAAGATAGTAGCAGGAGAATAAAAAATGCACATGGGAGAAAATGGATTTTGTGTACCGTTAAAGATAATTGGGAGTACCTGAGGTATTCGAGTGTGAGCTAGCCCATGAAACACATCTGGACAGAATTTCCCTTAAGTTGCTGCATTGTTGTGTAGCTTGTTAGCAGACTACCAAAATCTGGTTACACGAAAACCCCCAAAACTTAGGTGACATACAACATAAAAAGTGAACAGATCAACATGAACTTGCAACACTATGAATCTGAATTAGCTTACCATATTAAATTCCCCAAGAATTTCATCACTAATAGTTCAAGAATTGTTTTTTGTCTCTCCTTCATGAATTTGAAAATTGACTCTCTCTTGCTCTGAAAATCTTTCCACCCTCTTGTTGTAGCAAAAACAGTACTTTATGTATAACCTGAATAAAATAAGCCCATCAAGATGAAACCAAAATGGTATCTCCATTAAAACACCTAACTAAAATTTACTGTTATTCATGCCCCACACAACAGTCTAGTAGACGAATATTGATATTCATTCTATTAGCATTTGACATTGAATAAGGTTAGCTATTGAGCCTTTCTAATTTGTTTGAAGTTCTAACTTAAAACCAACTGAATTTCAAAAGTGCAAGATAACAATTGGACTAATACTCGTGAACGTATCAATAGATGAACATATGAAATTAACACGCGCTCAAGTTTAATCATCCAAGAACAACAACAATAAGAACAAAAACTCATAAAAGATAAGTCTCATCTGTACACTTCCCAACAACAAAAATCATTAATTTTTCAACAGAAACCCATGCATAAAATTATTGGAGTAAGCTATAATATTCAAACAAATTAATGTTACAAAAGAGGTTTATTACTGAATCATCAAATTGGGAAGAAAAAACACCTTTCTGAGATTATAAGCCGGGAATCTTTAGTTTTGTTGTGGTTCAAAACATCCTCAAAGGAATGAACTTTTGGACCTGAAGCCATTGGCCTGCCAAAGTAAAAAATGAAAACATTATATGAAAGGTAACAGAACTAAGAACAAACGTAAGTGTCGGCATTTACAGCAATGTGTCAAAATGGTAGTATACCATTTTATTATAAATAATGATGTCTGCTTAGCTTGACTTTTATTATTCAATTCCACTTCTCTGTTGTGAAATCAGTTAACTAGAAAAAATTAGCTATGCTGCATTTGTTACACCACCTAAAAAGCCATTATCTTTTGAAATCAGAGAATTTGAACACTCTGATTTCCGGTAGGGATGATCTTGTTGTTCTATTTACTGACCAACTATCCGGGCAGTGGAGTCATGTCAGCAATGGTAACAATACTAAAAATTCCTCTCTCATGCGCGTCAACGAAGCTGACGTGTGTCCTAACAATGCCTCCACCACAATTCCCCTTGCGACTCGGTGACCGTCATTGTTAAGCGCAACCTACGCAGGTTATGTTTGAGTTATGTAGTGTTCAATTGTTGATAAACATTCCGTATAAAAATTAAAAGAACCTTGATATTACCTCGGAATTGGCTGAACGTATCTGAAGCAGTGTCGACACCGCTCCAGGCCGCGTTCATTCTTCAATTCCTGCCAGCATTCACGACAGCACATTGTGCACCAGTCATCCCTAAAGTGTGTTATTTGCGCCAGTACTGTCAATGGATCTCCAGCCTGCGTCGACAACTCGTCAATATATCTTAAGTTTTATGATAGTGAACAGGATGGGGTAAACAGATTCGGCCTAACCTCGATCTCAGGATTAACTCTTTTTTCGCTCAGCATTGCAATTGTGATCCTGTGTTTTCGTCCATCTGCAGAAGTGGCCCCTCCAATCCTCTGAACGCTGCCATAGAGTGATTCCCATAGGCTAGTTCCTGCGTTTTAGAAACAATGTTATGCATCAGATTATCATATTTAGTCCCTAGTTCATAGTGAGTAGTTCCAAATCAAACCCCCCAAAAATATGCTATAATCTTTTGGATACATTGTTATACCTGCTAGGGTTGATCTTCCCGGTGATTGTTTCCTGAGATAAGCCACCATTTTTCTGGATGTTGTGCAGTTGATTTGTCCTGCCATGTAGAAGTTGGATAAAATATCATGAAGAATTCTGTTGCAGGCTGGATTTCTATTTTCTCACCCCCTTAAATAGAATTTGTCGCTTAAATGTTTATAATGGAGAGTCATTCAGTGGCCTCTTATTTTTCAGTTTCGAAACATGTAGTTCCTATTATAATTGAAAATTAACAATAGAGGTGGGAGTTACACAAAGTTAAAAGAGAGGGGGTTCTGATTGACAAGAAGTATAACATACTTTTCAGATTTTATTGAATCCAATACTCTGGTTGATCCTCCGTTGCAAGGAGCCTTGTTCACATGGACAAACTGCCAGACACCTCCAATAATGACTAGAATTGACAGAAAAGCTAGGTGAAATCCCATTAGTTATCTTTAAGATAGAGGAGTATATGCAAATCAATAATGACATTACTTTACAACCTGTGAATTTTCGTCGACTTGTATGCTGGTTAATCATTGGTGCCGTAAATATTTTCCGGCAATACATCTCCAGCATACCTAACCTCTTGGGTAGAAAGTAAGGATACCAATTTATTTAAATTTTGAAAAATAAATACCTGTAAATTAAAAGTAGAATCATTTTCCATGGCAGCAAAATCATTTTCAGAAGTAGAATGATTTCTACTCCCAAGTAAATTCCTACGATGATTATGTTTATAATGATGGGTATTGATGACCTAGAATTAATTTTGCCTGAAGCTTTGTCTTTGGAATCGAAGAGAGTCTCACACAACACCATTATTAGTTGCTCTTTAGGTCGTTTTCTCCCAAATTTACTTCGATTAGAATGATATCAGGTTAACTCGTTCCCTCAGTTACTATAAGCACCCGCATTACTTACACCCCCTTTAAAGTTTTAGTCGCACCCTCCATAAGCATAGCATCTTTATTTGTTAAAGGCATAAAGTTTAAGTTGCATTTCTAATGGTATTGTTTTCGATGACCTATGTAGAGTATTTGTTTTATCCTTACAAAATTGTTTTTCTCTTCCTGTCCGGTAAATGAAGCCAATTAGCAAATTCAGGTTACTGCCGTATCTACCAATGCAAAGTTTCATGTGGACAATATGAATTTGGTTTATCTATTATGGGAGTATTAATGAATTCTGTTAGATATGCTCTACTCTAAACAATTGATATACCTTTGTCAAATTAGCAAAGTAACTTCTATGAGTGTATGGAAAGATATATTAGGTACCTGGGAGGTTCTCGCACCAATGCGAAGAGCGTCTGCCTCCTGCAGTTCTCTACGGCGTCGCATCCTCTGACCCGCACTACGCCTCTGGAAAATGATAAGATTGGGAGTTATCGTATAAAGGGTAGAGTGAAAATCACAACATATTTGTAACACACTATGCAGCTGATTTTAACTTTTTTACCTGATACTCTGCCTCCGCTTGATCCGTCAATTCACGGCTGCGCCTGGAGCGCTGTGCGGCTTGGCATCTCTGGTGCAAACAATTAGATGTCAGTGCTCTATATGAACTGCAACTGACCGTGAAGGCAAAAACATAACCATTAGAAGACAACGGACTAATAAACTTACAATAACCAATGTTTCAACATCAACCACCACATTTGTTTCTGCCAATTGTGTGGCAGGTAGAACTGTTTGATTTGCAATTCTCATCTGGAACAATGATGCCAATAAATTAATCCAAAGATTGAACTAATTTCTGCCAATGATGTTGTACATTCTCTCTTGTCTTCATCCATCCCATGCAACCTGCATTGCCAGCCTTGAACTCCTCTCCATCTTACGCAAGCAGTTGAGCCAGTACTTTGAGAACATCAAAAACAAATAGCAAAAGAACCAACCATGAATCAGTAAAACAAATAGCAAAAGTCTTTGCAGGTCGGCATAAAATTTGAACTTATCTTTAACCAATAAGTCAATCTTACATCCAACACAAAATGCAGTTCTGTAAATAACAAACGATTTTGGGTACAAATTAATGAAGAAATGTTTATGGGTCATATAACATATAAATGAATGAATGAGAAAACTGTAAACAAATCAAAGATCCAGCTAACTAAAATACACATTGATTCTTAGAAGTGGGTCATATTTGAAGAACCCCAACGGCAATTGATATTTATTTTGGTGATAACTACTGACCTAGGAATCATAACCTTTCTCTTTAAAGCATTAAAACCACAGCAGCCTCCTTAGCATTAGGTCCCAATTTTTCAGCTGAAGACAAAAAAGAGAAAAAAGAAAAAGAAAAAAGGGAGTATATGTTTAGAGACTGTGTAAACTAAAATAAAACAGTTAAAAGGGAGATAAGGACACCCTATCCACTCACTTCGATACCTGGTAAGTAAGACTCTTCCAAGGGCATCTGTTGCATGAGATCTTCAATGTGAGTTTCAGTTGCATTAAAGTCATTCTTGTCAACTAAATAATCGACTAACACCGATCATTAATGAGCATCATAAGACTCCCAAGTGACCAAATCACAAATCATCCAAACCACATTTAAACTGAAGTTAAAAGAACCTAACCTGGACTGCAGAACGGCAAGTTGAAGAACTGGTACGTCTCACTGCAAGAACATCAAAAGTTTTATAATGTTCACCGAACTTCATCACGGAACCCACTAAACCCAAACTATATCAATTGAACAATGGAATACAAAATGCAGTTTTGCTATCCACAGTAAAATGAACATTAATACTACTACCAACTGAAATTAATAATGAATTTATAACACAATGACTAACACCACAATTGGAAAGAAAACACAAAGGTGAGTAGCGACAATTATTCCAAGAAAATGCAAGTTTCGGTGGTGGAAAGATATCTCAAAAACCTGACAGAACTATAAACACAAAGGGTCCTTAAGGAAAGAATCAACAATATGAATCTTTCTAATACATTGTGTATGCTTATAACCTAGCAAGAATATTTTTTTATGTCTATTAGCATCAGCTAACCACAGTAGAAATATCTAGAATAAAGCACTGGCAAGAAAAAATAAAATGCTGGTATTGCAAAGTTACCTCTTCTTGGTCAAAAACAATAAACACACAACAACTCTCCTCCATCAATTTTGCATAGGGGATGGCCACTAGGTTGTCTTGCCTGGCAACTTCTGCTAACCCAATAACCAAATAGTTCGAGAGAACAGGGTTAGCAGTAGTAGCCAGGATATGGCAACTCAGCTAAAAATATACACCAAGAACTCCAGAGCGCAATTAGACCTGATCGCATCTCAAACCCTACAAACAATGCGAAACAAAAATGCCATCAATTCGTAGCTGGATATGCGTTTCTGGAAACTAAAGAATATTTTTTAACAATATGGTGATTCAACAATGTGACAATCAAACAAAAACATAAGAACTTTCAGTCAAGCACTACGATGGCAATTTAGGATAAACTCAG
Source organism: Papaver californicum (assembly GCA_023531435.1). NCBI lineage: Eukaryota > Viridiplantae > Streptophyta > Magnoliopsida > Ranunculales > Papaveraceae > Papaver > Papaver californicum. The sequence goes on along the minus strand of JAJJMC010009453.1, from coordinate 2,350,570 downwards.
CACCTGTGGCTTTCCGTTCCTGTCAATAAACCTATAGAGTAATACCAGTATATTATCCTTCTCTACATGGAACTGAAACCTCACAAATATATATGAAAGAAAATCATCTTCCACCCAAATCTCGATGACCAACATTACTTGACCAAAATATCCCTTTCTAAGCTTTCTTTCAGAGTTTCGGTGAATCAAGTTTCCACAAAGATCCGTAATGAAACAATTTTCAGTCACATATTACATTTAGCTTTATTAGAACACAAAAACACTTCAACTGGCTCAAGTTTCAACTCACTTAAACCCTTAGTCACCCATGAAACATAATCTATTATGAGCCAAAAAACTGGAATCAAACTCATTAGTACAGTTCTAATTCAACTTGACATGGCAATTGTCTTACCAGCATAGTGCCATAACCATCAGCAATTTTGGAATCAATAAGAGAGATGATCGTTCAAAAACGCATCATCTGTTCTTTGAATCATTGAACCAGACATAGTATATATTAGGGTTTTGGATTAAAAAATCCATAATTTAATCAGAACTAATTTCGGAATCTACTATTAGGGTTTTGACTGTTTAGAGCTTCCCAGCTTTAACCTGAAAACGGTATCATCAATCAAATTATAAGGAATCAAATCAATCAAATTACAATAAATCCAACGAAAAGAAATTGTTAGAATGAGAGAGAAAAGCTTACATCTTTAAATTGGAGAAGGCCAAGGTCACCAAGGTAAGAGACAGTTTGATGGTCGGATTCAATTGGAATAATAAGCTGTACCAATTGCATCGGTTCCGACCGAAACAGATTCATTCACGGGATACATCCGCCTTCTCCCATCTTCTACTTCTTCTCTCTTTCCATTACTTATTCTTTTTTTCTTCAATCAATCAAACAAAACCAAAAACCCTTGGATCGGCTCTGTTTGACCAGTCAAAAGAACAACCTTTTTAGATCTCTGACGCACCTCTTTTATTACTCTCCTACCTCTTCATTACACGTAGGCCATAGAAATTGACTATTTGATTTCATTCATTAGTTTTAACTGTTCTCTGAACATGGCCATCACTAATCCTCCGCCACCATTTTTTTTCTCTGCCCAAAACAGAAAACGAAGAAAATGACATCAAATGCCCTCGGCTTAATCACAGCCGCATCCTAAACAGATCCCAGTAATTTAAGAAAAATTATGTACATTTTCCAAAAAAGAGTTAAACATGCTGTTTTTAAAACCGACCACTTTGGGACAAATACGGAATGTTTAAAAAAAATTACAACATTTTATCCGGAAAATAATTAAGCATACTATTTTCAAAATCTAATAGCAATTGACGCTCATAATTTTCCGTAAAATTTTACGTTTTGAGATTTTATAAAAATGTGTAAACCTGGTGTAATATACGAAATACATTTCCAACCGTTTAAATTTAAATGATAAAATCGTGATATCTATATTGTGAATGATTGAATTGTTTCAATCCAACTTAACAGAATTTGGATACAGGACAGACATTATATAATTTCTCAACTCTTAACCAGGCGTACACAGCACACCACTTAATCCTCGCACACTCTCTTCACACATGCACCACACGTATTTCTCACACACTCACACTCTATTAACCTCACACACTATAATTCCCTCTCAAGTTCAAGGTACATTGCAAATGAACATTGAACTTGCAAAGACAGACTCTATTAACCTTGATGTGACACATAAAAGACAGACCAGAAGAGTGGACCAAATTTGTTGCATATGTAGGCAGAGAATGATAGGCAGGTGGTGTTGCAGCAGTAGTGGTTGTAGAAGACAGTGAGCATGCTTCAGAGATACCAGCGCCCTAGAAGTAGGAGGTGTAGTTGAGAGGAAGACTGCACTCCAAGATAGCTCCAAGAATATAACAAAAGACCAAAGAAATAAGCAAGCCAGGTTGTTTACTCTAAAAAGGATTTCAAAGTTTGAATCCCTTTATTGATAATCAAATAAAGAAAACCAGCAAGTCAATACTCACATTGCACTTATTGATATACACAAACAACCATTCAGTCTTCACTTGCAGAGTTTGACGAGAGAAGAAAACACTCACTGCAATGAGGCACATCACCAATGAACAACAACCAAAACACTAAGAAAATTGCATATTCTATGCACCAAAGAACAGAACCAGCAGCAAACTTCCCCATCAGGTCTTCATCAGTAAAATCAAGCACCTCAGGACTGAAAACTGAATCATTGTCGTAGATTGTAAGGACAACAAGTCCATATGAAAATGGGCTGATACCCAACTTAGCAAGCAAGGCTGCCTCAGATGATCCGACATTTTCACCTTTTTTAATAAGTTCAACTGGGGTGATGATTTCATCTGTACCCTTGTTAATCTTGGTTGGGATGTTAAGAACCTGAAAGAAGGATGTCTGGGATGAATCCAACCCAGTGTTGCCAGGTGGAACTACAACAGCAATTAGGGCAACAAGCCCAACACGAGCAGGTGCTCCAACCTTGTACTTAGCCACTTCCTCACTGACTTCTTTCAAATCTCCCTTAGTGAAGATCAATCCAACATTTCCAACAAGGAGAGGAATGAGGTTAAGGAAAGCCTGATTTCCAGTCTTTTCAGCATGAAGTCTAACAGAATGTTTCATCATAGTATTATTTTCCCATCAATACAACAGAATCACCACGTAGACCTTTACGGATACCTTGTAACTATTTGGATTCAACATTATCAGCAGCACTTACCAAAATCTGAGTATAATCATCAAGAAGTTGAATGAACTGGAAGAGGTTGTTCTTGCTGGTGGAGCAGCAGCAAATGTTGTGAGAGACTACCAACGGAAAGTTCAAGGTTGTTCTCTCACAATACACTTACATCAAGAATGAGGAGATTGAGAAAATCTGAATCGAAAAAGAAATAGGCAAGCCGAAGAAAAATATGACCAAAGTAGAAACTGAATCAAACAATCTCACACACAGCACATATCAAGAAAAATAAGAACCAGGAATTAATCAAGAATCAGATCAAGAAGCAAATAGAAACTTGAAAGAAATCAGAGAGATAACCAAAGAATTGAGTGTAGATGGACAGGAAAACAAATCAATTTGAAGAGAGCATTGAAACAACCATAACGAATGAGAATTGAATGAATCAGAAAACTGGAATTGAGTGTAGAGGAAATCTTGAATTAGAACTGAAATCATGAATTGAATTACGTAGCTGAAATCAGAAACTGAAGTAGCATTGAATCGAAGTTGAACTGATTAAAATTGTGTGAAACATCCTGCTGGTGTGATTGAAACCAGACTTACGGGAATTGATGAACAATGCTGGTGATCTTCGCACCAGTCTTACATGTAGAATACACATCAATGCTGATGGGACAACATCAGACTTACATGGAAATAGAATCAATGTTGAAATCATTCAGGCTTACATGAACATGAGATTGAATCTCAAATAGAACCAAATGAAATTGAAAGACAAGATCAGGAATAACATTACCAGAAAGCATTGTTGTATGAGAGTCAAATAACAATATATCAGATTTGAAAAATGAGATCAACTGGTAGCAGCAAAGAACAATAGAATCAACAGGAAGCAGAAGAGGAATTCGTACCCTAGGATCAGTAGAGTAGTAACATCTGAGAACAAATTGAACCAAAAAATTAGTAGCAGCAGAGAAGGATCGAAGCGGTTAAGCTAGACCACTCTGATACCATGATAGAATCGTGATATCTACATTGTGATTGATTGAATTGTTTGAATCCAACTTAACAGAACTTGGATACATGACATACATTATATAGTTTCTCAACTCTTAACCAGGCATACACAGCACACCACCTAATCCTCACACACTCTCTTCACACATGCACCACACGTGTTTCTCACACACTCACACTCTATTAACCTCGCACACTATTACTAAAGCTCGACCATCTAGTAGCTAGACGATGCAATCTATTAGAACCATCTATCGGGTGTGTATTAACCATCCACTCAATCTACATGTTCCGTTACCACATCAACGCACAATACAACACCAAATTTCATCAAACGGGCACGAATGGTTTCCCTTCGAACCAATTAGAATGTACGGTTACGCTCACCAACCAATGGAGAAAAGGATAAACTCCACTGGTGCTAGTTTTATTCTGAAGTGAAAGATGATATTAAATATTAAAGCTGTTGATGTTAATGAAATTTGAACCGATACTTTATCAACCTATAACACACGTTATGATGAACTGGATTGTTATTTTATTTTCCTTAAGCTCACGGAAGGTGTAATTATTATAATGATCCTGCTCAATGGTGTAACTGTTAGCCATTATCCTGATTGTGTTTGATGGTGGAGTAGACTTTGTAATTTTGTAAAAATGAGTTTTGATGATCTACTTAGAGTTGAATTAGTTGAGTTAATTTGGACTGAGATGCACAAAATGAAACACTTGTTAATACTAAAAGTTAACCTAATTGTTTGAAGTTTGATAACGCATCTGACAACACTAAAAGCCAAAGCCAAAATGCAGGCGCCGATCGTACTAGTACTACCGAATCTACCTACAATATTCTTATCTCCTCATTTTCTGTTACCTTTATATCATTCCACGAGATATTGCGATGTGCACAGTCCACATCTCTTTCCTTTCCTCTTTTGCATCTACCGTGATTCCATTTTTATATTCTACCGCTCTTTCGTTTTATTTGTATCCTCCTTCATTTAGAGCAAGGGCTATCGGTAGAGTGTTCTTTTTCAAAGTGAAAGAGTTTCACCAAAAAGATCAAATTAGCTCCTACTATGAGTAGTGAAGAGAGAGTCTTTCATCTAAAATCTATCAACCACTCGTTCAATCGAAGGATTGCTTCCCAGTCTTTGCTGGACGGGTGATCTTCAACCGTTTGGATCCCAGACGGATGAAGTTTTCCCGTATGGGTAAAAGTCTCATACAACGTCTCTGGTAAAAGTATCCAACGGCTCTGATAGGTTTGAAATCCAGACGGAGGACCCGTCTAACTATTTTTTTAATAAAAAATAATAATTTTAAAAGCTAGATGGGGGAACTACCGTCTAGCCTTTTTTTTTCTCAATTATCTTAAAAACATTTATTTCATTCGAAGTCACATGCAATTCAATACGTGAGAATTAGTAGTAAAGGAGATTTTCTTAAGAACTGTAAGTACAATAAATCTACCTCAACACGTGGCAGAATTTGATGTTGAAGCAGGCAGCTTATTAATAGGGACAGCTGTGTAAATAGGCCAATTGTCTCTTTCCTTTATAAGCGGAAGACTAGAGTAAAAGAGGGAGGCCTTTTTTCTTCTTCCCTAATTTACTTTTAGAGAAAAACTTCATCCTTCTGTAATATCATTTATCAATAATATAACTCAAATCTTCATTACCTATGGACATAGGCAGATCACTGCCAAACCACGTTAAATTTGTTTGTGACTTCTATTTTAATTTCTTGTTTTCATTATATTTAATTTGATTTGTTTTCTGTTTTCAATTTCATGTGGTTGTGTTGATTGAAAAACGACAGCCCCAGGGATAGAGTGTTAAAACACTCTATCCCATAGCCCTTTCTCTTAGAAAACATCTATATTATCAATGTTCCAACTTCCAAGCAATTTTCGCTCATAAGATTTGAATAACTTTTCGTGTAAAATCGATCACGTATTTTGACTTCTTCTCTTTACGTATCTAGTTTCTGGTATTCGCTTAATTGGAAATAATATGAGGAGTTCCAATTTGTATAGTTTGCATAAAAAATCTTTACCTAAACTAAAATTAATAACTTTTTTTTTCAAAAAATAAAACTAAAAATAGAATGATCCATTTTAAATACCAAAAAAATAATGCTAATGGGCAGTAATTCTAATTTTACAAATGCTAAGAGCATCTCCAATAAAAGGTATAAATTTTATTTTTTTATGATACATAGAATTTTAGACCCCCATTTAAGAAAAATTCATCTCCAATAGTAGATCCTATAAAATAGGATGAAAGCTATAATAAATATAAAGGTCTTAAAGAAAGTACGTTAAGATTTTATCACATATTAAATACTATGAATTAAAATTATGTATTGTTGGAGATAGTTTTTTAGAGGGAATTAGTCATTTATATCCCAATGTTATGAGCCGGTAAACATATGTAACCCGTTTTTTCCGAAACTTTTAAAACTACCTTACCATTTAAAAATTAACAGTCAATGTTGTTAAACAAGTGGGACCTAGATGAGCTGTCGATTGAGAGGGAAGGTGTTGTGCTGATATTAATACCTTAAAACTGAAAAGGACGCATATGACCTTTTCTCTTATGTTTTAATTCTATCGAGTGGGTTAGAAAGGAGATGAAAGACTACCGAGTGGGTTAGGGAGAAGATGAAAGACTGTGTTGTACTGTTGTTAGAGAAGATGACGCAAGAGTGGAGAGAAGGATATGGGTTGAGAAGATTACAACCATAAATTTAGGATATATCCCAAAAAACTTCTTCTGATGTATCCTTAACAAGATATTTCCCGCCAGAAATTGGTTAGGGTTTCTCCTAGAATTTTAATACTCTATCAGTATATAAAGATTCAAGATCTAAGTTTGTGTTTCATCCATAAACCAGTTGATAGAGTGTGTTTTTCGTTGAGAACCTGATAGATCCTTGATCGAAAATGGATGATTGAGGGAAAATGAGAGAAGAGAGAAGCTAGAGAATTAGCAGAAAGAGCAACAAGTTTTATTGATTTTCAATCCCCCTTTACAACTCATGTGGCTCAGGCTTATATACCCGATTAACTCACACTAAACACACTATTAAACAGGATTAACATCTAACTCTAACTAATCCTAACTGCTATTTTAAGAATCCAACCAGAGACCGACAAGTGTCCCTAGCTAATTGACCAAGACAGACTGAGCTAAATGCATCGATACTAATACTACTGGCAGCTAACTCCAACTTGGAAAAAACTCTGGCTCCAAATAGTTCATCCAATAAGTCATCAATTAGAGGTATGGGGTAGTTATTCCTGAGGGTCATGTTGTTAAGCTCTTTGTAATCCATGCACATTCTCCAGGAACCATCTTTCTTCTTAACTAGTAAGACTGGAGAAGCAAATGGATTGTGGCTTGGCCTGATGAATCCGGAGTCCAAAAGATCTCTTACTGCCAACTCAATCTCAGATTTCTGGATAGGACCATACCTGTAGGGCTTCTTGTTGACATGCCTGGAATCTGGAAGCAAAGGAATGTGGTGGTCACAATTCCTTATGAGAAGCAAAGTATTAGGAGTAATAAACAAATTCTCATATTCTTGCAACAGTTATTGGAGCTCCTCAAACTCTGGAGAGGTCAAATGAGTATAACTAATCTTATCTCTCTTCTCCAGATTGTAAATGAGGTAAGCAAATTTTATGGTGTCCAACATTTTCTCTATTTGTTTGATAGTTACTACATCAGATAAAGGAGAAGGAGTCACCAACTGATCCAGAATATGTGGCTGTCCTTACACATTAAACTCTAAAGTATAATTGGAGAAATCCCAAGTAAGTTTCCCCAAAGTGGACAACCACTGCACACCCAATACCACATTACAACCACCCAAAGGAAGCATCTGGAGATCAGTGCTTCCCTTGAAACTTCCCATCTCAATAGGCATATCCTTGAACAATCCTCCTCCCTTTATAGTGCGACCATCTGCCACCATCACATTTATTGAATTCTCAAAATGAGGAGTCCAGTTTAACTTCTTAATGAGCCTGGAATCCATAAAATTGAGTGTACTACCAGAATCCAGTATAATTTTAACTTCTACTCCTTTAAGTCTTCCACTAACCTTCATGGTTTTAATAGAGGGCAGGTGCACAGCTCCAAATAGTGCACATTCACTTAGTTGAATAGATGACAATGTTGCTGAAAAATGAGAAGTGTCAGAAATTGCATTTACTTCTTCTACCACATCTTCTACTAAGTCTAATACCAAAGCTTGTGAACTACCAGTTTTGGATGCTCTTTCCTTACACATATATCCTCTAAACCACTTCCCATTGCAGTAGTAGCATAGGTTATTAAAAGTTCTGTCAGTTACAGCTGATGGAGTAATTTTCTTATATTCAATTCTTGGTAAGATTTTTGATGGATCTGAATTCACTGAGGTGGTGGCATGATTATACAACTTCTGAGTTTGCCTTGGAATATAAGTGTTTAAATCCCTAAGTTTAGTATCCCTAACTGTTCTGCCTTATAAATCCACACCATAGAATCATCACCCTTACTGAATCTGGGTAGATCTACCCTTGGTTGTGACATTGTTCTACAAGCAGAATTGTGAATCTCCCTCCTATGACTTCGATTATCATCTGATATTGTACTTTCAACTCCTTCTGGATGTGTTTGATTGTCATTTCTAGGATGTTCATGGCTATTATTCGCTCTAATTTCCTGCATGAATTGAAACATAGTGTTCATTTGAGTACTCATAGTATTGTTTTGATTTGAGACTTCATCTAGTCAATTAGTAATTCCATCCACTCTACTTGTGACTCCATTGAGACCTAAAGAAATTCCTGATGTTCGATCATTAAGAGTGAGTAATTCATTATTGAAACCAACACATCGTTCTTCCAGAGTCGAAATTCGAACTGTGTGGTTGACCATTAAACAATAGAGTTCTAGATTTCAGAATTTGGTTAACTTCAATTAAGATCAACCTGACTCTGATACCAAATGATAGATCCTTGATCGGAAATGGATGATTGAAGGAAAATGAAAGAAGAGAGAAGCTAGAGAATTAGCAGAAAGAGAAACAAGTTTTATTGATTTTCAATCCCCCTTTAACTCATGTGGCTCAGGCTTATATACCCAATTAACTCACACTAAACACACTGTTAAACAGGATTAACAACTAACTATAACTAATCCTAACTGCTATTTTAAGAAGCCAACCAGAGACCGACAAGTGTCCCTAGCTAATTGACCAAGACAGACTGAGCTAAATGCATCCATACTAATACTACTGGCAGCTAACTCCACTATAGGCAACCCAGCACCTTAACAGAACCTAAGTAATTTCTAGTGAGTAATTTCTAGATTTTTGAAGAAATGGCGAAGAAGATAATGGTTGATGAAGAATTAATGAACAAGAAAGCTGCTACAACTTCTAATAGGTATAATCTCACCAACCCTAAGTCTGTTTATATGTTTTATTGCTATGAATGCTCGATATTTGTTCATATTTTTTGCTCGATTATAAATTAGGGTTTCTCAAATTGGGGCTTTTTAAATTAGGATTCTTTAACCGATCATGAAATTTGGGTTCAGTCTGTATTTGTTTTTATTTTCCAAGTATATTTATGTTTTTGAAATTTTTTGATTGAGAAGTTATAATGTCAGATTTTATAGTGGATGAAATTCTGTCTTTTGATTAATTGGTTCCTAAAATTGAATTTTCTCTAGTGGAGATTTTTTCCTTCTTGTTGCTATGAGTGTCATGAACATAGACTTATGAGAAAGGTCATCTTATAATTGTTAAAATCTTGATTATTGCACCACTAACTGGAATTGAAGTAAGCATATAAAACATTAGTAAGCATTATATTCATTGTGTTTTTAGCTCTTACTGAACCTGCACATAACATAGCAAATCCTAATTGCATATCAAACACTAAGTATGCTGAGAACAAAAGATATGTTGTGTCGATTGCAAATGTTGTATCCACAAATTTTATTGAAACTGTATCAAATGATTTACAAATATATGTTGTTGTTGTTGAGTTCATAGCAGGACCAATAGTGGTGCTAAATTTGTTGCAGAACATAACACTGACGCCATGATTATCATGATTAACCAATCTGTTTCGTTTAGTTCTTTTGCCTTTTTTGTTTGTGATTTTTCTGGTGCATAGTATAACTTATTATGAATGTTAGTGACTTATGGTGGATTTTCTCTTGCAGCGGCATGGACTGCGATTTTGGACATTTGGTTACAAATAGTTGGAAAAAGGCCCAAGCATTCGCAGGTTAACTATCTCTTTGGTCATGTTTATCTTTTGTTATGTTTCTGTTAGTAAAGATAATATTTTTCGATTAGCTGATCGTTAGCACAGGTTGCTTAAATGCTTCTATGGGGAGTCACTAATTTTTTATGTCTATTATGTTCGTCTTGGCATTCGATCGTTATGATGAGTTATAATATGAATTTGGTGGTGTTTTGGGTTTCTGATGCCTGTGGATTTAATTGTTTTGCTCGATTGTTAGGCCTGATACGGTACTGCTGAGAGACAATCTACGCATCTAAATTTTTAGTTAGAATAGAAATGTTTACACATGTTCAAACCCATAAGAATGGTTTGATTGCTTGTCTTTTATAAACCTGATCATTGTATGGCAATGTTATTTCTGTTTTGATATGGAAGACTAAATCATGTTTAAGAATTAAGAGATTGGTTCCTATTCAAGTGCTTTATAAGCCCTTTCCTAGTGTGGAATTTCATAACCATTTGTCCTGAATTGCCATATTAGTTTTGACCATATGTTTGTTTTTAGATTCAAATTTGTTGAACGTGTGACATAGTTTCTCCATCTACTGGGGTTCAGGAGGAGTGGTGTTCTCGTTGTTTCTTCTTGGGACTCCATTTTTTTTCCAGATTTGGTTATTCAGTCAGGGTTCAGTTAGGAGGAGGTGTATATGGGTTAAATATTTTGCTACAGAGAAAAGAACCCCTATTGGTTGATGACTAATCAGATCTTACATTTCTTTTGGTATTTTGTTTGTGAATTTTCGTGTGCATATCTACACATTTTCTGCTGAAGTTTTAGGTTCAGGCAACTTTCTCCTAATTTATGTTCAGTTAGTCAAGTTGATAGTACTTGTTTTTTATGTAACAGGGATTTCAACACCTCAGAAAGGGCCAAGGCCAACTTTATCTCCCAGAAAAAGCCCAAGGTTAGTTGAAAAAGCTAATAAGACCGTTGGTGATTGTTTAGCTAAGATGGTTCTGGATTTTGAGAGCCATGTTGAGGAGCCTACAAAGGCTACTTAAGATAGTATTATTGACAACATGAACACTCGTGCCAGTCAAGGCATTGTGAACTTAGATGATGATTCACTAGGTTCGGAATTTTGGAAGTTAGCCTCAGAAAAAGTAAATGTTGTTGAAGAAGCAGTCAATGCTACTAAAGAACCAATGTTGCACCTTGAGAATCGTAATGCAGATGACTGCCATCCGGAAGACCAGCCATGGAGCCAACCACTCATTTACAGTGAGGGTGAAGATGATGCAGAGGAAGGAGTTTTTACAAAAATTTAGTATGAAAAGCAGCAATAGTGAGGACAGTGATGAAGATGAAGGTAATGTTTCTATTATGAAATTCAGAATTTATTAGAATTTTAATGTTTGCAATTTGATGTTAATGTGGATTTTTGTGTGTTTGAATGATGTGATAAAAATGTTGACCGTAAGTATACATCTATCGATGAGATAGTTTATAAAAGGGATCGTTCCACTGGAACTAATTAAATTGTTACTTTTAGTTTACAATTAAATTATTGATCTAAAAATATATAAAAAAATGAATTTAGAAAATATTAAACTGATAGTTATCCAAACTAAAGAACATTGGGTTTTTAGAATTCACCAATTGAATTATGTAAAATGCTCAAACACTTTTTATCAAATATTTATTTTTATAACTTAAGACTATCGAGATCAAACCGATACATCTCGGAAAATATAACCGTTAAAATAAAAATATAACTTTTATTGTAAATTAAAATATAACCGTTAAAATAAAAATATAATTTTTATTGTAAATCAAAATGGTATAATCTCTTTCACTTATAAAGTATTAATAGCCGAAGTGTATTTTGTACGATTAAAGAACGAAGCAAATATAAAAAGAAATTAATTAAACATTTAAGCTCAAAAGAATATTTTTACTAAAGAGAGTACCTGAATCTTTTACATATTCGAGTTGGTTTCATCTTCAACCCCAGTGAAGAGGGTTATCTCTCCATTATTACAAAGGATGAAAACGAAAAAGAATAAAATCCTAAGCTAATTGCTTTCAGTGTTGGCTTCTCCTTGTCTCTCTGCTTCCACCACTATTATATATACACCATTTCATTTTTTAATATCTTCATAACATTAATGTAGCATATTATATCCATGTATATATGTAAGAAAATGTTCTTCACACGGGAAATATGTGGATTTTTTAGCTAACATTCTTATTTCTTTTTCTTTTTTGTTTATTTTCTTCATTAAACAAAATATCTTCAAATATATTTTCATTAAAATTAATATTTTGCAAATGATGTTGTGAATAAATGGGCCTCCACACTTTCTACACACGCCTTGATATGTTTACCACACGTCTTAATATGTTTACCATACTCCCATATCCAAATAATTGGACCAAAGAAATAATTCTCCATGTTATTCTTGTGGGCTTAGCACATAAATCACTTCATTTCCTCCATTTTACCAGCAGAATTCCTCATTTTAGTCCATCGAGCTTTATTTCTTAAAAACTGCAAAAATAACTAAACTTATCAAATATGTACAAAATGAAGAACTAATAAATATAAATTTGAATAATAAATATGTAAGAATTAAGCACTTATCATCGAACATGTAGATGATCACTATGACCAGTTGTTGGAGACAGATGATGAAGCTGAATGTAATGTTGGTTTTTCCTTTAAATTTTTTTAGCTTGTTTACATGTACTCAATGTGTTAGTTATTTTTTCCTTGTTGGATGTCATATGATGTAGTCCAGGAAGTTAATGAACCTCTAATTGATTTTGGGCTTAAAGATGGTAGAGGAAAAGAAGTTGATAATGGGCCTTATAGGAATGTTGATAATAGGCAACAGTGGTTCAATGAATGTGATTTTGAAGAATACTTTGTTGATGATATAGTAGATCCTGAGTTATTCCCTGAACCAGAACATGAAGTACAAGATGTAGCTGAAGATAGAATTGAGGAGGGGTTAGAATTTCCGAACAAGAAATCTTTTCAGAAACATCTTAGAAAATATTGTGTATCCACTAAGACAGTTTGCAGGATGACAAAGAGTGATAATATTAGAATCAAGGTTGTGTTCAAAGGCTTTGGAGATCCCATTCTCTGTCCTTGGTATATATCTGCAAGAAGGATCCCTGGTGAGCCAACTTGGAGTATAAGAGACTTCCACTTGCACCACACTTATATTGGAGATCCTTATATGAGGAATTCATGTGCTAATCCTACATTTGTAGCTCAACATGTGATTGACAAGTTAAGGGAATCACATGGCCAGACTGTGCCCAAACCTTCTGAGATTGTTGTTGAATTTCGGACAAGCTATAACACATTGATCCCATATCATGTGGCATGAAAGGCCATAAACAATGTTTTGGAGAGGATCAATGGAAACTTTGATGATAGTTTAAGACTCATACCAAGTCTATGTGAAACGATCAAAAAGACTAATCCCGGATCAGTTGCTACCTTCACTTATGGAAGGTAATTTCATTTCTTCAATTGTTATTAAAATTTCTTACTTTTGAGTTATAGTTGTTACAACTTGTTTCTTCTTGCAAGAGAGATAATTACTTTGAATCCGTGACCATATCTTTTGATGCCCCTGTGAGAGCTTTTATAAATGGTTGTAGAAATATGGTTGGGCTGGATGGATGTCACCTTAAGGGAAAGTATGGTGGTTGTCTACTATTTTTCGCTGCTCTAGATTGACATAATGGATTGGTTCCTTTGGGGATCATGGTTTGTGGAAATGAGTGCGCGGAGAACTGGTTGTTGTTCTTGAAATATCTCAAATCTAGATTGGTTGATCACCCCATTGAGCCGATCAACTTCATATCTGATAGACAAAAGGGTTTGAAAGATTTTGTTCAGAAATTGTTCCATACTTCACCACATAGGTTCTGCTTCAGGTAATTGATAGACACATTTTTGTGTCTAAATTACCCTCAATTATGTATTTTGTTAATGCTTCATTGTATACTTATTTTGGTTTTTTATGTATACATAAGTATGTTTGGGATATGAACTTTTGTGGAAAATTTGGCTCAAAAAGTGATAAAGTCACCCAAAATTTTATAAAGGCACCCACCAGCTGGATTAAGGGAACCTTTCGTTTTGAAATTCAAATTCCGGAATTGGTGGGAAGAATAGTTCTACTCGTGAAGTGTATCTGAGTGTGTTTGAGCGAGTATTTTGGGATTTAAAAGAGACGTCAATTATATTTGTATAAAGAAATAACCAAAACAGGTCTACACAAGTCTTTCAAGACGTGAAAATAGGTCATAAGACACGAGTTCTACCGGAAAAAGGAGATATCCCTGATTTTTGTTTAAAACGAGATTGAATCTGTTTTGGGAAGATATTTTGGGTCCTTATCGTTTAAGGAAGTCCTTTAGGGTTTACTAAACCTATATAAAGCCAAGATAAACAAGAAAAAAATCGTCTGGGAGTCGGGAAAAAAAATTCAGAGAAAAAAAAATTTACGCCCGTGAAGAAGAAGAAAGACATACCACAGGAGAAAACAGTCGCAGTTTGCGTTACCTATTTTTTCTTCTTTTATTACGTCTAGGAGCCGTACTTTATTCTCTGTTTTAATTTCTCTTTTCATCAACACATAAAACAGTCTTAACAACACTTAATTGTAGTTGTTTTCTGTGTTACTTCTGTTTTTCTCTTCTTTTAAGCACTTTGAGCTGTGAACATGTATTTTGAGAGAGTGTTTGACATGAGGAGCTAGACCCCATTGTTGAGTCGACAGAGGAAGCTATTTTTTCCAATAATAAAGTGGTATATTTTTTATCTTATTAATTTTTTACAGTTCTTATATGATTATTTGCTTTGAGTTAAATTTGAAATAATAATTTTTATCAATTAGTTGTGTTTTCTTTTGATGAGTCATGCTTAATTTAGAGCTACTGATGTCTCATACTTTTGATTTACAACTATTATTTTGAAAATCTAACTTTGGCAATATTTTGAATCAATTTAATATATGAATTGCAAGATTTTTATTAATGCTAAATCACTTGAAAAATTGGCTAATGGTGGAATCCTTAGTCTCATTTCTTTCTATAATCTCAATTCAATTTTAATTTTATCTTCTTTATTTTTAGTATTAAAAATTAGGTTTAAAAATCAAATCTTTACAAGTCTGAGTATCGAATCTTTTACCAATATTTCTAAAACACATCAATTTTTGGCGCCGCTGCCGGGGACTTATCTTTAGGTTTAGAGGTTTAGATTTATTTTTAGTTTTTCATCACCGTTTCCTTCTTGCCCGCTTTAGGAACACGTTACCAAGTGAACCTAAGCTTAAAATTTGACTAGAAAGAGACCGATAGGGTAACGAGCTTATAGGAAAGTCATTCAAAAGGGTTGTATTGGTTACTCTGTTAGCCTAACTCAAAGTTCAGGAAGATTGTTTTGAGTTGATTAGAGTTGCCTTGTAACCCAAGGAAACGTTTCCAAAGAGACATGGTTATCAAAGCTCCTTAGAGATTATCCTGTTTCTATTCGACTTAATCTAATTCATATCGTTCTAAGAGGTTTGCTAAAACAATAACTAGTTGCATTTTGAAAGAATAAAAGCTGGTCTAGAAACAATCTAAGTGAAGTCATCATGCTTTTTGTTTGCTAGATTCAGTAGGTTTGAGGTTGAGTCAGCCTTGCTTGTGCTTGTTTAGAATTCCCTTCCAATTAGGATTTATTTTTTTACTTTTTTTTAGTGTATGCCAAGACCGATTGAAATCATCACTGAGCGAGCTTGGAAAATAGACACTCTAGGTCGTTTGATTAGTGACAAACCTAGTTTTGTCCCTGGAAACGAGGACCTTGAAAACTCTTCTTTTGAGGCCCCTATTTTTGGAAATTTCAATTTAGATAACTTGACACTGTGTAAAGAAGTTACTCATAGTCCTTTGGTAGTGCCAGCAATGACAACTTTAAAAGCTTTGTTGAACCCGACTAGGACTTCTCGTCCATCATGTATCAAGTTAGTTGAAACTGAAGCAAACTATGAGTTAAAACCTGGGACCATACAAATGCTCCCAATCTTCTTAGGGAAAGAAAATGAAAACCCTTATTTCCATGTTAGGGATTTTGAGGAAATATGTAGTACCATCAGGATTAAGGACCTAGATGATGAAACATTGAAACTTAGATTGTTTCCTTTTTCACTAAGAGACAAAGATAAATCTTGGCTATATAGTTTGAATTATGAGTCCATTGAAACCTATGAACAACTTACATCTGCCTTTTCCCAGAAGTTTTTCCCTAGGCACAAAACATCATCTATTAGGCAGCAGATTTGTACATTTTCTCAACAAGAAGGAGAATCTTTATATAGGTATTTGGAAAGGTTCAATGACTTACTATCACAATGTCATCATCATGGTTTATAAAAAGTAAGGCTAGTTCAGATCCTCTACGAGGGTTTAGATTATTCGACAATAACCATGGTTGAGTCTTTATGCACAAGTGGGTTTGAAAATAAAACTGTCGATGGTGCGATGACATTTTTGAATGAAATTGCCGAGAAAACCCAGCAACGTGAAAATAGTAGGGAGCCCCATAAAATAATTCTTCTAAGTAGAGAAAATGTCAATAGGGTAGAAGGATCTTTTGAATCAGATGCCAAAATAACATCTATATCAAAAAGGTTATAAGCTTTAAAATTGAGTCAATCTAGTTGTGGAATTGAGCCCAAGTCATTTTGGGAAGGAAGGATTGTTGAAGAGCAAGCCCATGCTCTTTATAATAACACTAGATTTGATAATCATCATAAGTTTGACCCTTATTCAGAAACCTATAACCCTGGTTGGAGAAACCATCCTAACCTTTCTTGGTCTAAGGGCCAGAGTCAATGTCAATCTAGTAATTCTAAGGTTCCCCCAGGTTTTGTTTATAATAAGAATCCTTCTGGACTAGCACAATTTCATAATCCGATATATAAGACGATCATGAGTTTAGCAGAGTCTATCGCCTCATTAACTCAGAACACTAAAAAATTTCAGCTGTTTGTCAACCAAAGTTTACAAGAAAATCAAAAGATCGTTCAGGCTAACAGTCAGGCTATTTCTAATTTAGAAACCCAGGTTGGTCAAATCGCTGAGTCTTTGAGAGAAAGAGAAAAAGGCAAGTTCCCTAGTCAACCACAACCCAACCCTAGAGGAGTTCATGAAGTATCTTCTGGTGAGAAATCATCAAATCATATGAATGCAATTAGAACCCTTAGGAATGGCAAAGTGGTAGACAACAAGGTAACCGTGCCTGATAGTGAACATAATGTAGTTCACCCTTCTGAGCCAGTAGCTGAAGAGACTGATGAAGTCTCTAAAGATCCCGATGCAGTTCCTCATAAGCCAGATTTTGTGCCCAAAATCCCGTTCCCATAACTATTAACACCAACAAAGAAAAAAAAAATCCAACTTTAACGACATATTGAAGGTTTTTAAGCAAGTCACTATCAACCTTCCATTATTAGATGCAATTAGGAAAATTCCTACTTATGACAAGTTCCTTAAGGATATGCGTACGCGAAAAAGAAAGCTTATTGTACAAAACAAAGCCTTTTTAGCTAGTCATGTGAGTTCAATTATCCAGAACAATACAACTCTTAAGTACAAAGACTCAGGTTCCCCAACCATTTCTTGCACAATAGGTAACTACCGTGTTGAGAAAATGTTACTTGACTTAGAAGCCAGCGTGAACTTACTTATGTACCATGTGTACCTCCATCTAGGACTTGGTGATTTGAAACCTACTCAGATAACACTGCAATTAGTTGATAGGTCTGTGAAAATTTCTCATGGTGTCATAGAGGATATTCTTATTAAGGTCGATAAGTTTATTTATTCAGTGGATTTTGTTGTCCTTGATACCCAACCTGTCCCTGACCCAGAGAATCATATACCTGTGATATTAGGTCGCCCGTTTTTAGCTACATCTAATGTGATCATTAACTGTTGAAATTGTATTATGAATTTATTTTTTGGTAGTATGACTATTGAGCTGAATATTTTCAATATTAGTAAGCAACCACCTGAGCTAGATGACACGTGCATTGAAGAGGTGAACATTATAGGAACTTTAGTTCAGGAGTCATTACCAAACACTTTGTTAGAAGATCAATTAGAGAAATGCCTAGCCCACTTTGGGTTTGATTTTGATGATGATAGTGTGACTAATGAGTTGAATGCTTTATTAGATTCAACCCCTTTGATAGACACTAGTAATGGATGGAAACCTAAGTTCGAACCACTACCAGTTTCTAAGTCTATCCTAATTCATTCTTTAGAAGATCCTCCTAAGTTGGACCTTAAACAACTACCAGATACCCTGAAGTATGTGTATTTAGGCCCATCCGAGACTTTTCCTATGCTTGTAGCATCCGACTTGGATAGTAACCAAGAAAGTAGGCTAGTGACCGTGCTTCAAGACAATAAGGAAGCTTTAGGGTGGACCATAGTAGACATTAAAGGTATAAGTCCTATTGTTTGTATGCATCAGATTCATTTAGAGGATGATACCAAACTGTCTAGGGAGATGCAACGTCAACTTAACCCTAACATGAAAGAAGTAGTTCGAACTGTGGTGCTTAAGTTATTAGATGCGAGTATTATCTACCCTATTTCAGACAGTAAGTGGGTCATCCCCGTTCAGGTTGTTCCGAAGAAATCAGGTATCACTGTAGTCCAGAATGATAACAATGAGTTAATCCCAACCTGAGTGACCACGGGGTCGCGTGTTTGTATTGACTATAGAAAATTGAAAAAGGTCACAAGGAAGGACCACTTTCCCCTTTATTTCATCGACCAAATGCTTGAGAGATTAGCTGGACATAGCCATTATTGTTTGTTAGATGATTTTTTTGGTTATAATCAGATTGTTATTGCCCCATAAGACCAAGAGAAAACCACTTTTTACCTGTCCCTTTGGTACCTTTGCATATAGACGCATGCCTTTCAGGTTGTGTAATGCACCCGCTACTTTTTAGCGTTGTATGATGAACATATTTTCTAGCATGGTAGAACGGTTTTTAGAGGTCTTTATGGATGATTTTTCAGTATTTGGGTCATTTTTTTGATAAGTGCTTGCATCATTTGACATTAGTGTTAACTAGGTGTAAGGAAAAAATTTAGTGCTTAATTGGGAAAAATGCCATTTCATAGTTCGATCAGGAATTGTTTTAGGGCATAACGTATCTTCTAAGGGTATAGAGGTAGACAAAGCCAAAGTTGACCTTATTAAGACTTTACAGGTTCCCAAAATTGTACGAGATGTTAGGTCATTCTTAGGGCATGCAGGTTTTTATCGTCGATTCATTAAGGATTTTAGCTTGATTTCTAGACCTCTTTGCAATCTGCTTGCAAAAGATGTTAAGTTTGTCTTTGTTGATGCTTGTTTAGAGGCTTTCGAGAAGCTTAAGACCTTACTCACTACCGCCCCCATAGTCCAGGCACATAATTGGAACCTACCCTTTGAGATAATGTGTGATGCTTCATATTATGCTAATGGTGTTGTGTTAGGTCAGCGAGAAAACAAATTACTTCATGTGATTTACTATGCCAGCAAAACTCTAAATGATACCCAACTGAAATACACCACCACAGAGAAGGAATTGTTAGCCATTGTATTTTCCTTAGAAAAGTTTAGATTATATCTCTTAGGTTCTAAGGTTATAGTTTTTACTGATCATGCTGCTTTGAAGTACCTTCTGTCTAAGAAGGATACTAAACCTATATTGATTAGATGGATCCTTTTGTTACAAGAATTCTCTCTATAAATTAAAGACAAAAAGGGTGCAAAAAATGTAGTAGCATACCACTTGTCTAGACTTGTTGTGGATTCCCCTGATGATTCTCCTCATGTGAGGGATAGTTTTCCTGATGAACAACTATTCTTTGTTTCCCAGTTACCTTGGTTTGCGAATATAGTGAATTATCTTGTTACTGGTTGAATGCCTCAACACTGGGGTAAACAAGATCGTTCTAGGTTTTTAACCGAGGTGAAACATTTCTTTTAGGATGATCCTTATTTGTTTAAGTATTATCCAGACCAGATTATTAGGAAATGTATAACTGAGAGTGACCAGTCCAGTATTATTTCCTTTTATCATGATCATGCTTGTGGGGGTCACTTTAGTGCTAAGAAGACTGCTGCTAAGATATTGCAATGTGGATTCTACTGGCTGTCATTGTTTAAAGACTCCTACATTTACTTTGTTGCTTGTGAGCGTTGTCAGAAGTTAGAAACCATTTCCCGTAGAAATATGATGCCTTTGAACCCTATTTTAGTTAATGAGGTCTTTGATGTGTGGGGCATTGATTTTATGGGTCATTTTCCTAATTATTTTGGTTATTTTTACATCCTTATCGTTGTAGACTATGTATCTAAGTGGGTAAAGGCGGTTTCGTGTAAAACAAACGACCACAAGGTTGTGGTCCAGTTTTTGAATGATAACATATTTGCACGTTTTGGTACACCACGAGTTATAATTAGTTACGGAGGGGTTACACTTTTGTAATCGACCGTTTAAGCTTTTGATGAAGAAATATGGTATTACCCACAAAGTAGCTACCCCATATCACCCATAAACTAGTGGTTAAGTAGAGGTTTCCAACAGGGAGATAAAACGTTTTGTAGAGAAAACAGTTAATCATAATAGGAAAGACTGGTCGTTGAGACTTAGTAATTGGAAAGGCCTGTCACCTACCCGTCGAGTTAGAACATAGAGCATATTGGGCTGTAAAACAGTTAAATTTTTCACTTTACAAGGCGGGAGCTCACAAGAAGCTCCAACTCAATGAGTTGGAAGAGATTCAGAAAGATGCATATGATAGTGCTAGGGAGCATAAGAACAAAATGAAACATGTGCATGAAATAAATATTTTAAGAAAGTCATTTTCTCCAGGTCAAAAAGTTCTTCTGTATGATACTCGTTTGCATCTATTCCCCGAGAAGTTACGCTCTCGGTGGACCGGTCCTTTTGTTGTCACACTTTTTTTCCTCATGGTGCTATTGAGATTGAGACTCAAGATGGTATAAGTCCTTTCAAGGTTAACGGTCAGAGATTGAAACCATTGTTAGAGCCTTTTCCTACAGGTGATGTTGAGGAGGTCCCTTTGGAGGACCCTGTTTACCTTGATTGACCATCAAGGTTGTTTATGTACATTAGTAGATTTTTTTAGGTTTTTATTATTCGTTTTTAGGTTTTTATTTTCTGTCTTATTCTCCATAGAAGGATTGTTACGCTTCACCCAGGTATTATCTTTCTGACTTACCTCTTTATTCCTCTTTTTACTTATCTTTTGGTACTGCTCTTTATTTTGAAACATTTAGGACAATGTTTGATTTAAGTTTGGGGGTAAGGGAGGAACTTTTTATTGCAATAATAAAAACTCCAAAATTTAGAAGCTTGTGAACAATTCAGAATAACACTAACCATTATGGGTAGATGGAAACTTAGTTTTTTTTCTATAGGAATTGGTGTGCCCAGTTAAATGGTCTATTCATAAAAGGACAGAGTTCAAATGTTATAAATAACATGATAATTGTCACTATATCTCGGAGTCTATCTCGACCATATCACTTTCTGTTTTTATTTTTGCAATTTTTGTGTTTCTCTAAGTGATTTGGTGGGGCACCAGTATCGAATTGTTATCGCCGCCAGGATGAAGTATAGTGTTTAAGATCAAGCCCCATTATTATATTAAAAAAAATAAAAAAAATCGAGTATTGACACTTTGATAGTAATTTGTGTATGTTCTTCCTGTCTCTATCACCTAAGCAAGCGTGAAACGCAGGATCCATGAGAACTATCATGTAAGATGGTGATAAAGACCATGCGCTTGGATTCAATTTGATCCAATCATGTTGTCAATACATTTATAATTATTTTATTTTCATTAAATCGGTCGTTTGGACCTTTGTATATACCAGCTAGGTCGATATTAGTATAAGAATTAAGACCAGTGGGAGCGTATCTCAATCTATTAGGATTCATCCTGGTACTGACCTTCAAACATATATGGGAAACACCCTTCACCTTAGTCAACATGCGCAAACTTTATTTTGTCTATATTCATATTCTAAATCTTTTCATGTGATTATACTTTGATATATTCTGAGTATCGTGGTTGAACGACTATCTAAGTAGAGCTTTGTTTTCTTATATATCAATTTTATTATGCTTGAGTAAAAACTCGTGTACAACAATTGGACTCGTATAGGGTAATGATTCCCATAGACGAAGAATTTAATATGCCAACTAAATAGCTTGTTTAGTGTTTACCCTCAATCGTTCACAGATAGCTAGGATTCGGAGTAAAGGTTTTATAGGTATACCTCTTGTAAACCCTCACGAGACAAAACTCGTCCATTAGGGACACCTAGGGGTTTAAAGGCTTATTACATATGCTAAATGTAATCGCGATTCCTGCGAAAGTGAGTTAGGATTTTATTTTATTTTTAGATTAGATTTGATCGAGGACTAGCAAATAATAAGTTTGGGGGTATTTGATAGATACATTTTTGTGTCTAAATTGCTCTCAATTATGTATTTTGTTAATGCTCAATTGTATACTTATTTTTGGTTTTTTACGTATTTGTAGGTGTTTTTGGGATATGAACTTTATGGAAAAATTGGCTCAAAAAGTGATAGAGGCACCTGAGAAAAGTGATAAGGGCACCAAAAAATTGATAAAGGCGCCCACCAAATGGATTAGGGGCACCCTTCATTTTGAATTCAAATTTCGGAATTGGCAGGAAAAATAGTTCTACACGTGAAGTGTATCTGAGTGTGTTTGAGCGAGTATTTTGGGATTTAAAAGAGACGTCAATTATATTTGTATAAAGAAAAAACCAAAACAGGTCTACACAAGTTTTTCAAGACGTAAAAACAGGTTAGAAAACACGAGTTGTACTGGAAAAAGAAGATATCCCTGATTTTTGTTTAACACGAGATTGAATCTGTTTTGGGAAGATATTTTGGGTCCTTATCGTTTAAGGAAGTCCTTTAGGGTTTACTAAACCTATATAAATCCAAGATAAACAAGAAAAAAATCATCTAGGAGTCTGGAAAAAAAAATTCAGAGAAAAAAAAAATTACGCCCGTAAAGAAGAAGAAGAAGAACAGACCATAGGAGAAAGCAGTCGTAGTTTGCGTTACCTATTCTTTCTTCTTTTATTGTGTCCAGGAGCCGTACTTTATTCTTTGTTTTTTATTCTCTTTTCAACAACACATAAAACAATCTCAACAACACTTATAGCCGTAGCTGTTTTCTGTGTTACTTCTGTTTTTCTCTTATTTTAAGCACTTTGAGCTATGAACATGTATATTGAGAGAATGTTTGACATGATGAGCTAGACCCCATTGCTGAGGCGACGGAGGAAGCCATTTTCCCAATAATAGAGTGGTATATTTTTATCTTATTAATTTTTGCAATTCTTATATGATTATTTGCTTTGAATTAAATTTTAAATAATGATTTTTATCAATTAGTTATGTTTTCTTTTGATAAGTCATGCTTAGTTTAGATCTATTGATGTCTCATACTTTTGATTTACAACTATTATTTTGAAAATCTAACTTTGACAATATTTTGAATCAATTGAATATATGAATTGCAAGATAATTATTAATGCTAAATCACTTGAAAAATTGGCTAATGGTGGAATCATCAGTCTCAGTTCTTTCCATAATCCCAATTCAATTTTAATTTGATCTTCCTTATTTTTAGTATTAAATTAGGTTTAAAAATCAAATCTTTACAAGTCTGAGTATCAAATCTTTTACCACTATTTCTAAAACACATCAGTAATAAATTAACTACTTAGTCAATTTTTATTACAAAACATATAATATTTGTTCTGTATTGACCCTCTAATTCATGACAGACACATGTATGCAAACTTCAAAACACACTTCAAGGGATCTAAGTTGCACACTCTTTTTTGGAATGCTGCTAAAGCTTATAAGATTAAACACTTTTAGGTTTGGTTTATTTTATATATATATTTATATGACTATGTGTGTTCGTTAGTCCATAAAAGAATGAATGCTTGTTAGTCTATAAATAGTCGAATGAACTTTAAATCAGATTGTCAATGCATAAAGTCAAATGCTTATGACAACGAATATGTTTCAATTGTAGGCGCACATGGATAGGTTGATGTCAGAGAATGTCAGGGCTTGTGAGTATTTGATGGGTGAGGATCCCAAAAGTTGGTGTATGGTCTTTTTTGACCACAAGAGTTGTTGTGAACGTTTGACTAACAATTTTTCTGAAAGTTTCAATAATATGATAACCAATATTAGGGAGAAAGCCGTCTGCAAACTAGTTTTATTGTATGGACAAATGGTGATGGGTTTGTTTTACAAGAAAAGAAATGCTTGTATTGGATGGGATTCCGGAGATTTGGTTCCTACTACCAAGAAATTATTGAAGAAAATGTTAAACAAAACTGGGGAATACAAGGAAGAAGGAGCTGTTGCAGAGAAGCTCTATGAGGTTACAAGCATACATAATACAATATTCACTGTTGACTTAGAGAAACATATTTGTAGCTAGTGGCAGTTAAGGGTTTTCCCATGCCAACATGCAGTTTGTGCTATACAACAAAACAGACCTAATTGTTAAGCCTGTCGATGTTGTTTCTTGATATGTTTACATGTATTGTGCCAGATATTACTAGGTGAATAACTACCATACAACTTATGCCCCCGTTGGAATGGCGTGAGGACTGATAAGAGGTATTTTGTGGACTCTCAACTGTTCATGTTTATCTATCTTCAATTGTACTTAATCTTTGAGTATAATATAAACTTGGACAACCTTGCAGTAATACTGTTTTAAAATTTCAGAAATGATTTGATTCTTCGAGTGGACATCATACTTATTAGCTTTAATTATCAACTCTTATTGCATAGCCTATAACCTGTACATATGTTGTGATGTTAAAATGTCCACTTTTAGCTAACACCATAACCTGTACCAGTTGTGTTTTGTTATTCAACCATGAAAGACTAGTTTGTGGTTCTTTTAACAATGTTTTGTCATATTGATATAAAACAGATTAGACTAGTTGTTATACTCTTTTGTAGTATTAGTTTAGTTTGTTCCTTTCTATATAACCAAGAGAAACTATTGCTCCTCCACTACTCAAAAGGAAACCAGGCAGGCCTAGAAAGAATAAAAGGAATTCATATGATAAAACCTAACCTGAGAAGAAAGCCAGATGTTGCAGCAAATGCAAGATGCCTGGTCACAACAAAACAACCTGCCCTGGTGGTGCAATTGCCCAGAAAAGAAGAAGACTAGATCCGAAGCTAAGACTTTTCAAGTCCAACCATCACAAGCTGAAAGTGCAAGTGGAGGTATGCCTGTTTCTAAAAAGCCAAGTAAAACAATGACTCAACCATAATGAGTTTTGAATGTAGAGGGATTTACTTGGAACTAGTTTGGAATATGTTGTTTTAAGTTTGCTTTTACTTTTCAAGCTAAGACTTCTTGCATTAGTTATGTTTTATTATAATTTCTATCAAGACTAATGTGTTAAGGTATTATCTCCCTGATCTATGGTGTTTGATTGCTTTTGAATACTGGATATTTGGTTTGATATAATTAATAAATGATAGTATTTATATCATTAGCTGCAACTTTACACTTTACATAATAGCGCTTTTAAACCTGATTCCTTTTAATATTTTTGCTTTACTTTGTTTTTATAATTTTAGGGCTTGTATGTATACTTTTTGTTACTACTGTTTTTACAAGTGAAGGGTATATGGATCATTTCAGGACACCCTTGAATTGCCACATGTCAGTTAACACCAGTTAACTTTATAACTGGATGGAATTATCTATAACGAGACATATTTATCAGTTTCCGAAAAAAACGAGACTATTTTATAAACAACTTTAAAAAATGGGACATATATGTAAATGACCCTTTTTTAGAAATAAAGTCCTATATTTACTACATGTATAGGTCCATAAATAAAAGTTCTAAATAAAAGCTCCATATAGAATTTTTTCCACATTTTATTGGAGATACTCTAATAAAATGAAGTTAGTTGAACCCATGAAAAAAATAAATTATCATTTCTTTAAAATTCTCTACCAGAACCGTTCGTCTATATTTAAGTGTTTTCAAATTAATAAACTTAATAATTACTTTTTCTGTTTAATAAAAGTGGAGTCATTCATTTTAAAATTTTATTTCACAAAAGTTGATATTTATAAGTAAAAAAATATTTATAATTTCTTTTTAATTAATTATTATTACTTAAGTTTAATATAAAAAATATATATTATTTGATAGCCAGTGTGAGAAATATAATATTTTTAAATTTTACTAATTTATTATCTAAAATAAATGATTAAAAGTTCTCTTTATTTTCTTAAAAATTATGTATACTTAAAATAATTGGGAGTATTAACTTCAGAGTTTTATTGGTGATTGATTTGCACTTAAGCATATGTCCTTATCCGGGTACTCAATAATGAAGCAATGTTTTCCTCGATGCTTTTTTGGTATATCATCTAACTGATAGTGCAAATGAAGCAATTTAGCAGCTCCGATTAGAAAACTGTTCTCTGCTAAATATTGATTATATATTGATTTCAGATTCAGATCATTATCAGCACAAACGTTATTGTCGCGTGTCAGAAAGATAATTGAGATGTATATTGACTTTGTGATACGAAAATGTACAGAATCGGGATTCTACTTGACCTAAATGGAATACAGTACTGATTTTTACAGGAAGTTGAAAAGATTTTGACGTGAAGCGAAGAACACGTGTGAGAGAGGAGAGAAGAGAAGAGAAGAAAGCAAGAGATTTATAGAGACGTGAAAGGAGAGTCATTATTTGGTTATCAATCTACTGATCATCGTCTTCATCATCAAATCTAAACATACCTAAAAATCTTAACCCTAACTTTTTTCTTTCTTCCTTTTCTTCATTCATCATACAACTCTATTTTTTTTAAACAAAGTTTAATTCATCATGGGTTGATCACTAAAACACAGTTTTTTGTTAATCTTGTTTTAGATTTGAACTTGTAATAATTGTATAGATAAAACAGGAGAAAAAAGAATTGTTTTTTATTCATTTTGTTCTTTGTAAATTTGTTTCATTATCTGAGTTTTTTTAATTTTCGACTAAAAAAAGAAACTACAAATCTGTTGTTTCTGAACCTGTGTTTTTTTAAAGGTTTTTGATTGATAAGTTTTAGAAAAAAGATAGTAATTTTTAAAAAAGGTTCTATTTTTGTAAATTTTCTTTTTTTGGGGATAATTTGGAGAGGGAAAAATAATGGAGAAATTGGTTAGTTGAATTTATAAATTTGGGCTGTTTCTTGCTTGAGGCTGAACGAAACGGCCTGTGGTTATGATTGAAAAACACATTAGATCATTACACTTGCACATTTCTGGTGCTGAGTTGTTTCTTTTTGGGTTATGGGGATGAGGAATGATGGGGCTAAATCACAGAAACCTGTTAATGGGTTCATACCAACTTCCTTTAGGACTCTATCTGGTTACTTGAGAACTGTTTCTTCTGGTGCTTCAAGTGTTGCCTCCAGTGTTAGGTCTGCTGGAGCATCCGTTGCTTCCTCACTTGTGGATAAAGATGGCGGTGATGCCAATTGTGATCAGGTAACTAGTTGTAGTTTGATCTTAAGATGGTATACTCATGATTGTCAGTTTTGTTAAGTTCAAATTGTGAGGTTTAATTTGATTCGGCACTTTTTTGGGATAATTCTAAAATCAAGTGCAATGTGATCCAATATATTATCAGTAGGTGTTTTATTTTCCATAAATGAAGATAAAACATTCGTGTTTTTGTTGCATGAGTATTTCATTTGTAAAAGAGTTTCAAGATGTAACAGGAACTGGTTATTTGATTTTCATTGGATGAAGCCGATCAGAATCTGTACAGGTAGTCAATCATGGTTCCTTACGATTGATAGCTTTATAACTTGAATGATATTGGTTTTGCATGTGGGTGTGCTCTGTATGAGTGATGGTTACTAAGATTTTTGAGTCGTGAATAGATAGATTTTAGGTAGATGTTAACTTGGCAGTCGTTCTTGTATTTTGCCAAGACAATAACTTTAATTCTAGTTGTAACACTAGTCACTTATGATTCGGTTGGGGAAGAAGCTGATTGTCCAGTGATTTATAACCTGCTAATTTTCACGGTCTTTTGTTATGCATGTTGAATTAGATAATCATGTAGTTTTCAAGTTTGAAGAATAACTGATTTGATATGTCTTCGGATATATATTTCCAATGATTAAAGAACGCAATATGGAGTGTTGTCTCCTGCACGGATTATGTGAGTTTTAGTTAAGGTGGTCTGTCGGGAAACAATGTCGCAGATTTTTGTAAGCCAACAACGCACAGCACAAACTGCACATCATCCGGTAATTTGGGGCAAACTAATTTTCATGGTACCGGATCTGCATTTTCCATGCAGTCATTCTTGTCGTAATATTTTTGAAGGTTGATTTCTTGGCTTCGTGAAATTGATTTGATACAATCATACAAATTTTGGATGGTAAATATGAGCAATCCATACGTAGAATACTTAAAGCACACGATTTTGTAGCGTGGTTTCTTGCATAAATAACAGATTGTAAAATTAGACCAGTATGTCGGAGAATATATGGAACAGATATCAAATCATGACAGTTCATAATTTTTGAGTTATTCAGGGGACACGTGGACATGATTGTAGTTTTATTGGTTGTAGAGTTGTACTAGACGTTAAATTCATCGTAAGTATAAAAAATTGGCTACGTAAAATTTGTTAAGGGTTATTCTTGACGGATTTCACATGCCACGTAAAAGTATCCCTGTGGAGTTTGATAAGTAGATCCATTGTGTCATGCTGACGTAATGAAGGTAGTGATCAATTCTTTAAGTTTTATAACAATAATGGGCATGCATGGAGATGAAAGAATACTAAGTATTAGATACACTATATGATATTCTCTAGGGTTTCAAGGCAGGGAAATATGTATCGGGTTTACAGCTTCAGTATCTGAATGAGTGCGTGATTACGTTTCAATATAAATTGGTGATTTTCTTGTAGGTATAGATATAAGATATAATGAGATTTAGCTCCAAGTTAAATAAGTCTCTTTATATACAAGTCTTTTTTCAAATATAAAGAGAGAAGAAATTAATGAAAAATGAGGAAAATATGGCATGTACATGCTTCCTGGCAACTACATCCTCGTGAAAGTTTTTTAATTCTACTATTCTGTCATTTACATACAAGTTCATTGAAATTTTCCCTTCTGTATAACACAGGTGCTCTGGGCTGGGTTTGACAAGTTAGAGTGTGAAGGTGATAACATTCGTCGAGTCCTTTTGCTGGGATATCAATCTGGTTTTCAAGTTTGGGATGTCGAGGAGGCAGATAATGTGCATGAGTTAACATCTAGATTTGACGGCCCTGTTTCTTTTTTGCAAATGCAACCAAAACCCAAAGCGTCAAAGACTTCAGAAGACAAGTTTACAGATCTTCGCCCATTGCTAGTGGTTGTTGGTGACGGATCTTCTTCCGGAGGTGGTAATGTACAAGATGGATTGGGTCCTTCGCACAATGGAAATTTCAATGGCTCCAATGAGAATGGAAATGACAACTTTCTGCCATCCGTTGTTCGTTTTTATTCTCTAGCATCACAATCTTATGTACATGTGCTGAAGTTCAGAACAGCTGTTTACAGTTTAAGGTGTAGTCCCCGAGTTGTCGCTATTTCTCAAGAAACTCAGGTATATATAAATGTATAAATGGATACTTGTGATGCAGCTATAGTTACCTGACCAGTTGATGCAAACATATGTCTTAACTTGTTTATGAAATGCAGATACACTGTTTTAATGCCACTACAATAGAGAGAGAGTACACAATTCTTACTTATCCAATAGTTTCAAATTGTCTTGGTCTTGGAGTCATAGGTTATGGACCACTTGCAGTTGGTTCCAGATGGATAGCTTATAGTGGATATCCAGTTGAAGGTTCAGATACTGGCCGTGTCAGTCCGCAACATCTTGCTCATACGGCGAGTCTCTCTGGATCTCCGTCAAATGGCAGTTTGGTTGCTCACTATGCGAAAGAGTCAAGCAAACAACTTGCTGCTGGTATAGTTACTTTAGGAGATATTGGGTATAAGAAGCTATCTAGGTACTGCTCGGAGTTCTTGCCTGATAATTCTCCAAAACCAGGGACTCCAAACTGGAGAATTAATGGCGACATCAATGGACATTCACTCGACGAAGATAGTGCAGGAATGGTATGATTTCTATCTCAATTCTCAATATATATTGTGCACTGTACAACCTTTTCATTTCAAGCTGTCACTTCCTCTACAAACTCGTTTAATATTCTTCTGCTATTGCACTGCTTCTCTGTCCCTCTTTAGACAATGCAACAGTATGTTGATTGATAATTCTTAACTCTCAGTGTCATTTATCAGCAATTTTTTTCATGGGATCTCTGCAGGTTATTGTAAGAGACATTGTACGCAAATCGGTTATTGTCCAGTTCAGGGCACATAAAAGTCCTATATCGGCGCTGTGCTTCGATCCTAGTGAGACCTTATTGGTGACGGCTTCTGTCCAGGGTCATAACATTAATGTTTTCAGAATTATGCCTTCATGCCCTGGAAGTTCTTCAGGATCTGATTCCGGTCAATCATGCGTACATCTTTACAGGCTTCAGCGTGGCTTCACTAACGCGGTAAATACCTCTTATTTGCGAGCAATATGTTTCTTGAGAGTATATGTTCTCATTTTATGATATGTGCTATTTTTAATCAAAAATTTTCAGGTTATACAAGACATATGTTTCAGTGAGGACAGTCGTTGGATTATGATAAGTTCTTCCAGGGGTACGAGTCATTTGTTTGCAATATCACCTTCAGGAGGAACCGTACAACTTCATTCTGATGATGGCAATTTAAGTAATGGAAATCATGGATTCGGTGCATCGACTAAGCAAATGGTTAGGTCTAGTATGATCTCACCGAAACTCAATCAACAGAGCCTTTGTGCAGCTGGTCCTCCCGTTACTTTGTCTGTTGTTAGCAGAATAAAGAATGGAAACAATGGCTGGATCGGCACTGTAAGCGGTGCTGCTGCTGCTGCTACAGGCCGAGTTGGTTCACTTTCTGGTGCTATTGCTTCTACCTTCCACAACTGTAAACGAAATAATGTGTATGCAGAAACCGGCTCTTTGAGAAATAAGTACCATCTTCTGGTGTTTTCTCCTGGCTCCATGGTACAGTATGCATTGCGTCCATCATCTGGACCAGATTTCAGAATAGGATTTTCTGAAGTGTCGTCATTTGAATCATCTCCAGATAGTGACGGAAGATTAGTTGTTGAAGCACTGCAGAAGTGGGATATTCGCCGGAGGCGTAACAGAAGGGACAGAGAAGATAACATCGACATTTTTGGTGAGCATGGGAGTGGGGATAGCAATAAAGTGTTTCCTGAAGGGATGATAAGAGGGGCTAGTAATCGCGTTACTAAGGGTACCGTCACTAAAGGGAAGATCAGTGCTGAAGATAGTCATCATTTGTATATTTCTGAAGCTGAGCTGCAGATGCATCAATCCTCTGTTCCATTATGGGATAGACCTGAGGTAGTTCCATATTTCTATCAGCAGATAGAAGAGAAATTGCCTTTTCCTGGTTCTTGCAGCTGCTAGTTTTCCTTTTAAATGTTCTTGCCTTTCTTGTAAAAATGGTGCAGATATACTTTCACATGATAATGACGGATGGCATCCGGGCAAAAGATGAAAAAACTTCAGTAGGGGAGACTGAAATTGAAAATATTCCAACTCGTATGGTTGCAGCAAGAACGAAAGATTTGATACCTGTCTATGACCATCTTCAGACTCAGAAACCGTCACACTCGAGGTGTGTTAGGAGTTGTAATTATGCTTTCAATCTTATAGCACGTGCTTTTGTTGCAACCCTAGAATACATGTCGAACTACCGTTACTGTCTTTTTTCTTCTGAGTTCTGAGTTATGCTAATTGCTTCTTATTAAATTGTATAGTTGGGTTACGCAAGTTATGCTCATATTACCACCATAACCCCCACAAGAATCATATCATTGTGCTGGATAAGTGCTGTGATATGTCGTGGATGATGGGATCCAGCAATCATTAGATTTCATTATACAGTTAATGTTTTCTATTATTTTTCAATAAATGCTTGGATTTCTCTTTTGACGAGTGAGGCTAATTTTCTTTATCTGAACTGCTTTCTTTTTTCTCCCCTTTATAGACTTGCTGTTGAGAACAGCCTTAGTGGACCACATGCACATCAGAAGTCTGTCGTGGTCGACGATGGGAAGCTTTCATTTAGATGCAGCTATAGCTCTCTTGAATCTATATCTGAAGGTGGTGCTGCTTGTGTGACTGAAATTCAAAGTGGCATTGGAGAAACTAGTGTGAGCAGTCCTCCAATGCCAAAACCGTCATCCGAAGAGGGGCCTGTGAATAGGGATGCCAGCCGTAAACTGAAGACCCAACCCAATCTTGTAAATAATAGACAGAACCGGAAAAAGGATACCCATCTTGACTTTGTAAATATTAACCGAAAGAACCTGAAGATGGAGAATCAGTCTGAAGATGTTGATCATCAGTTGAATTAAGCGGAACTTGTTCTTCACCTTAGCAAGTAAAATTAGGTAAGTTGTCCCGCCTTGGTAACTTCTAAAATATGTGAATGGTGTTAGAATTAGACTGGTAATGGCTGGAAACACTAATCACTTTGATCAGCCACTGTTTGTGATCAAGTCCGCAAAACTTGCCTTCTAAATGTTTTTAAATTACCTAGGATATAACTTTATTCTTTATTCTTGTATCCTAAGTTCTGACGAGCACTATCTTTCAAATGTTAATGTGCAGGTAATGTGAGGCTTGGTTTTCAACTTTGTGATTCCGTGTTCTTCTCTTCAGGTGTGCAAACCTATTAACTTCATTCTGTTTCAGGAGAGGCGTATTAACAGCTGCTAGTACTTGTGGTTGGTTAAATAGAGAGATTAGGTGAACAAAAACATAAGAGAGGTTTACTTTGAAATGGGAAGTTTCAGTGGTATGATTGTGTTTTTAGGTGGGAAGTTTCATGTGTTGTTTATCCTTTACCAGATTGTAAATAACAATGTTCATGACTGTATGTATTTCTAATAAATGAAGCTGTAATATGTAAATGTTAGCAGCAAAACGTTCGTATATTTTGTGATCTTGTTATAGTTATTTGACGGGTCTAAATTATTCCACCACTTAGTTTGACGACTAATTTTAGGGGTATAATCTGAAGTCTGACATTATAAAATCAAACTCCGGAATTTTGTTGGTTGGAGGAATTAACAGTAGTAGAGTATTAACTTGACATACGATAGAATATCGTCTACTGTTTAAATGTCATTACGGGATTTGGTTGCCTTTGTCTAATTTAATGATGAAAGGCTGTTTGTTCTATCCAAGAGTCAATCCACAAACAAACCATGCCGACCTTTAAAACAGCTAATATCCTTTCTTCATAGAGCTTTATTTCTCAGCCACACCCTTATTAATTGGTATGTTCGTTGTTCTTTTTGTACATCAACCAACAAATGATAGCAACAACCTAACATCTCTGCTTCACTTCCGAACAGATAACGTTAGAGCATTCTTTCATGATTTATGTACAGAGAGAGGATTCGGAAATGGTGATGTAGTATAGAGCATTAGATGTTAGACGGCGGTGTAGATGAGAGTCCTCGGCTGAGTGAGCTGAGCAATAGCACCGAGACAACGACACCAAGAGTGTTGACTGTGTTATCCTTCTTGTTAGAAAAATTGGTGGCTCGAAACGATCGGCTCCTAATGACAGACCAAGAAGGGAAAATTGATAATAATAATCAAGGACTTATCAAGTTATGTGAAGGGAAGAAGACATTGAATGTGTTCCATGGAGTAAGAGCTCCAAGTATGAGTATAGCAAAGTACTTAGAGAGAATATACAAGTTTACCAATTGTAGCCCATCTTGTTTTGTGGTGGGTTACGTTTATATTGACAGATTGCTTCATAGACATCCTAATTCTCTTGTTCTCTCATTAAATGTTCACAGGTTACTGGTTACTAGTGTCATGGTTGCGTCCAAGGTTCTTGACGATGAGTAAGTTCTCTGTCCCTCTCTCACTAGAATGGAATGTGTCGGCAAATATATAAATACTAGCTAAGTTTGGGTTGTTGAGATAGTGTGAACTTGCATTTTAAGTTCAATCTTAGGATGAAAACAAATTGTGCCTTGATAATGGTTTTTGAATTGATCCACCACTGTTTGGCTTAGTATATTACTTCTTTCCTTTCTAAGTATTACCTCATCATTAACTAACTATGTTCTTGTTTTAATTGTAATTAAAAACAGGCACTATAACAATGCAGTTTATGCTAGAGTCGGAGGTGTAAGCAATGCTGAACTGAACAAGCTTGAAATGGAGTTGCTGTTCTTGTTGGATTTTAGGCTTGTAGTGAGCTCTCGGATTTTCGAGAGCTATTGTTTGCACTTGGAAAAGGAAATGATGTTGGGTGGTATTGGCCAAAGAATTGACAGACTGGTTTTGTCTAATTCTATCGACGACGAGACTGAAATATCAGTTGATGATACTCAACAGAGTTCTTCCTCGCCGCCTCCTTTATGACATGTTTCTTTCTTGGCATACACTTATATAGAGAGTCTCTCTACACCTCCAAAATTGCTGTAACAAAGAACAGTAGATATATCGAAGTAGAACTGTTGTTCTTCAAATTGTTAGCGTAATTGAGGCGTTAATGTGTTTGGCAAATGAGTTTATTTCCTTAGTACTGATCCGTTGCGCAACCTTTTAAACAACATAACCTTCAGAAAGAAGACTCCTGAGTCCGACATGAGCTGTTTTATATTCCTTTTAAAAAGATAAATTTGGTTTTCACAAAAGAAAAATTAAATATTTTAAAATTATTTTATCTATATAGGACCCTTTTTCTCTCTTTTTTTACCTTTTTAACAAATTAAGAGGATTATTTTTCTTTATTAACACATGAAAGGACTATTTTTTTCTTAAGGATAAATTAAAAAAAAAATTAAAAAAATATTTTTAATAATTAACTTTTTTTAATTCTTACACAAAATCAAACAAACCTATTATTTAAAACCAAGGGGGTAGTATACAAAATCGGCTAAGTATATTCGTGCCTCTGATACAAAAAAAGGCTGTCTTTTCTCGTGATCATCCCATCTTCTGTATGAATGATGAGCTCTTTTGAAGGTCAGATGGAGAAAACATTTCGAAATCGGTATATTCTCATAGTACATGTGGGAACGAAAAATCTCATAAAATTTACCAAGTCATCCAAGACATTTATCTTGACCCAAAATCTGATTCAACCCAAAATAATCCACCTTGACTCTAAATATGTCTCATAGAAAAAAAATTGTCCCTTGACATAAAAATGTGTCACGTCAATTGTGATAGAAATTCTGCTTCCGTGACCAGAAATCTGGGTCATAATTCAAATAAATTTAGGAATTACTGCTTAATCCATACTAGTGACCCGTTTAATAATTAATCCAACAAAATTTGTCCCTTGACATAAAAATATGCCACGTGAATTGTGATAGAAATGCTACTTCCGTGACTAGAAATCTGCATCATAATTCAAATAAATTAGGAATTACTGATTAATCCATATATGGTGACCCGTTTAATGATTAATCCACCCATTAGAGAAAGTTTAACCGGTGGTTCAAGAATATGATTTTGGACCAAAAAACTTATTTTCAGCACCAAACACGTGTGAGACTCAATACTACGTTTCTCTACATACCAAAATTATCCTTTTATCTATAATCTTCTTTCTAAACAGAGAGAGAGTGAGTTATCTTCTTAGATCTTTTTATTTTTCAATTGCAAATGAATCCACTACCGAGATCTGCTCAAATGAAGAGATGATTTAACGCGAATTCAAGCTCAATTCTTTTGTATTATAATTGATTTTAGATTTGTAATCAACATGATGTAATACACAAATTAATATATAAATTTTTGAAAGCAAACAAATTTTTATTTTTAACTTTTAATTTAATTTTCGGTTTTCTTATAATTCATTTCGAAATTCTTCTAATATGCTTTGTTTATGTATCTAATAAAAGAAGAGAATCAACTGATGGTGGAGAAGGAGAAAAAGAAGACTTTTGAGAATGGATCCGTGAAGAAGAAGAAGAAGATGCATTCATCAATTTTAGGTTTTTATTTAGACTTTTTAATCTTCTTTATTATCTGGATATGATGCTCAATGTTGAAAAAAAGGGTTATCTCTTCAAACAATATAGGTTAGTCGATCTGATGTTATTTTTATTTGTACTGAAGATATAAGATATTTGGTTGATTAAATCGTCATATTCTTTTTTATAGATTTTGTAAGATCCTGCAGTACATATCAATATGTATTGTGGGATAATACACTTTTTCCTTCAGTACATATTTTCCTTCAATACATATAGTATGTATAGTTGGATCAATATGTACTGTTGAATCATCTACTCTATTTCCTTCAGTACATATCAATATGTATTATTGGGTCAAAATGTACCGTGGGATCATATTTTTTTCCTTCAATATCTATTTTCCTTGGAATACATACCAATATGTACCATCAGATCATAAAATTTTTCTATCTACCAGTAGATATTTTCAATCGATATGTACTGAAGGAAAATATGTACTGTGGGATCACACACTTTTTCCTTCAGTACATATTTTTCTTTGGTACATATCAATATATACTGTTGGATTAATATGTACTGCGGGATCATATACTTTTTCCTTCAGTACGTATGATCTTTTTTTTTTCTTCTTCAGTGGATCTATAATACAGTTTTTGATATGTTTTTGTTGATGATCGTTGATTAATATGATTTCTTCAATTTTAGTGAAGGAGCATGATATGGAAACATATATGTTTTTGTTGATGATTTTGATTTTGATTTCGTTTTTCTTTGATAAATTTTTGGTATTTCAGATCTGTTTTTGTTTATAAATTTTTGGTATTCGATTTCATTTTTGTTGATGAATTTTTGGTGCTCATATCTGTTTTTTGATGATTTTGATTTTGTTTTTGTTTTTCCGTTTATGATTTTAAGAGAGAATCAGATCTGATAAATGATTCTGTTTTGGTTTTGATTTCAAGAAGAGAGAATTCGACCGAGTGTTTTTTTTGCAGACATGATTTCCTTCACTATTTCAAGCGGATGATGGGTATCTTAGTAATTTTAGTTTCTCAAACTTTTTTTTGGACCTCCGGTGAAATGCTATTTACCGCTGGACTATAGGATAACTAGTAGATGGGTTTTTGGACCAACCAGTAAATTTCCCCAAAAGCTGCCAGTACAATGTAAAATTCCGATTCGTCATCTAGAAATATGCCCCTATAAATTTAAAATTGTCATATGGGGAATTTTTTTGCTCTACAACCTAAATTTTAGCTCGCAACATAAGTTTACATAATATCCGGTGTGACCCAAATTGCCCCTTGAGCCATGATACAAAGTATGATCCGCTAAGCAGTTACCCAGAACATGTGTTGTGTCCTCAAATATGCCATCATAGTCCAAAATCTGCATTACAACACAATTTAGGGTAATGAGCGTGCAACCTGTCCAAATCGTTTAATATATAACTCACAAGCAAGAAACTCATGAGTATTTTGCAGCAGACGGATGATGTTGAGCTAGATGACCAGGAGCAACCCCAAAGGTACTTGAAATAAAATTCTAAGACATAAAACTAGTCAAAAAGAACTAAAAATCCTAAAAATAAAATTAAAATACTATTAAAAAAATAAAAAAAATCTAAAGTACGGTTAGAAAATCAAATACTAATCACAATATTTCACAACCAATCCCCGGCAGCGCCGCCAAAAATTGATATGATTCTGAGAACACCTATTTATAATAACCGCAATCGCACGACGTTTAACTAGTAGACAACGACAAATAAGGGTCGAACCCATAGGGAGCGGGAAAAATATTGCAATCAATATCTCTAATCAACTAATCAAGAATGATGATTTTTGGATTATCAGAAATAAGAATGAAATAATAAAATAAACCAACTAAATTTATAAAAGAATGGAGTCGGTAACTAGGGAATTTGGTTTCCACCAACTTAATCATGAAAAATCTATATAATCTCCAAACATATTCTCTATAATACTCGAGACAAATATTGGAATCAACATCATATCTCGGAAAATATTTCAATAAAATCCTAATTGTTTTACTTTTACCGATGCAATTTCCTTCGCTTCAAATGTAATAATCCTAAAGCACTACTCATTAATCAAAAACATACACCGTCAAAGAACTTAATCCAAGCACGACTTGTCAATCACAAAACATAAGTAGTCAACGAAATCATATATATATCAATTAAATATAGAGCTTTTATGAAGTGAAATTACTAGTCATTTAATCATGCAGAAATGTTATTAAAGAGTTCATATGAATATACAATTAAAATTGGTTTCTACCTAAAACCCTAGTCACAAAAATCTAGTAAAACATGAATATCGATTTTTGAAAACCCATCAAAATAATTAACCAGAAGAAGGAAAAGATAAACCATATCACCGTCATCACTCGACTATAAATATTTTCCTATTCTTTTGTTTCACGCCCAACCGCCAGACAGAAACCTCACTCTTTCTCCTTGAACAGATCCCCCCTTCAGCCGCCAACCCAACTCACTTTTATGCACTTCTAACCTTCTCCTCTCCACCACAGTCTTCACTTTCCCCCAAGAAATTATAGCCTGTCCCCCCTTCTCTTTATCACCAAAAACCCAACATAAAACTACCTTCTTATCCCCCCTCTTTTCACTTTTTTCTTATTCTTTTTTTTTTATACTCTTCTGACACCTTCTTCTCTTTTTCCTATTCCGCCTCCACCTGCCATCCTATAATTTACGTGACTTCTCCCATTCACTTTTCTTTTTTCTTTTATTTTATCTTTCCCAGACCATCCTACACCTCTCTTTAACTCCCTTTTATTTGCTTAAGTCACGAGAATAATAGCTAGCTAGTTTATGCCACGAAAACCAAAACTCCACTTTCTTTTCACCAACCATACTTTCTTTTGACCAACTCCAAAAAAGAAGTCCCACCTCAACTAGCCAACGTCCATTTCTTTGTCTTTCTACACCAACTCCTAGACTTTTATTCCACCTGACTCACTACTTATTTCTTTACTTTTCTACTCCGCCATAACAAGAGAAGTCCGCCTCCAAGAAACCAACAAACCCATTATTCCTAACTTGTCCACTTTACACCACCTGTTTTCTTTTCATCTCCACCTTAGACAAGGTAATTGTCCCAGACCATAAGGACCACTAGGCAAGTCTGATACCAGAAGAACTCATGCCATGCCTAATTAACCGCGTTTATTTGTAACTTCAGATTTTACGCAAACCACATATTAAAGCAATAAAATAGTAAAATTAGTACAATTACAAGTACTAGCAAATATAAATTAGACGGTGAAAATATATAAACTAAATGTCTATCAATTAATTATATTTTTTATTTTCATTAAACTTGTTGTGTTTACTCTTTTTGATTTTATTCACAGTTTATTGTACATCGAAGTCTGAATACTAATCTAATTCATGGTCGTTTATTTGTAGTAAATTTACGAGGTTTAGATAACCCAAGAAAATATCCATCCCCTTGAACCAAAATTGTCTAGTAATGTGACCCAAAATCTACACTTTAAGAACAAACACTATGGTTTGCTTCGATAGCAAAATTCGCCGTAATCTAGCGATGGGAAACCAATATGGTAGTATAGTTTGCTAGATTGTTGCAGTTCGCTAAGCCATGGATGACCACAACTACACATATATAATATTGATAATCCATGACTTAACTCAACATGGTATCCTCCTGTTCCAGAAACCTGGTTTCTGATGCGACTACCTGGTTATGTTTCCGCCCATTTTTTTTTATTTGACTATTTGTAACATTTGTATGGGATTTTTCTTTTGAAGAATGCACATATTTCATAAGGAAAAATTAAGAATACATATTATTCATACCCTTACACAATTTTAGTTTTTTTATGAAATTCATGCCTAATTTCAGATTGGGTATAAAAGTTCATACCAATTTCAGATTGGTTAATTAAAGTTCATACACAATCTCAGATTGATTAAAAAAAGTGCATACATAATCTCATATTGTTTATAAAATTCATATACAATTTCATAGTAAAAGTTTATATTTATTTGTGTTACAGTTTCATTGACTAGGTCAACTTTAACTTGGCGGAAACTGAGTTTCCGCCGAGTACTATTAAGGCGGATACTTGGCTTCCACCTCCAGTTAGCAAAGGCCCGTAGTGGTTGTCATTTTATCTTCTCTTGGCTTCACTATATTTTCACGAATTCAGCCAAAAAAAGCAACACCATAGTGCTTGCTCTAATACAAATCCTGACATTACAACTGAAACTTTGCTTCATGGCTCAAAATATTCTTGGTGATTCAAATATACATCATGGCCTTATATATATTACTTTGATCCAAATTTTGCTAAGTGACTTAAAATCCAACCCGTGATACGAAATGTGCACCAAACCCAAAATCCACAACTCGAACAAAAAATATGCCCCACGAGAAAAATATCTATAATTCAACCAAAAAATTATCACTCTGACAAATAAATTTGGCACCACGTCCTAAATTTTCCTAGACGTGTTAACGAGCGTTTCCAGTTCCATCGTACAATGAGAAAGTTGGAGATGAGTAACCTCCTGGTAGGGGAATCCTTTGAATTTCAGGCAGGTAAGGAGGCTGATGCTGATGGATCGAGGATGAATCTTCTTTGCCATGATTTCGTAGGAGTCTCTCTAGATCTTCGCGGGTAACGAAATCAGATTGTTGGTTTCTTCATGCGAAGACGTTATTTCCATTCGAAAAGGAATAGTTTTTTTCAAACAGATACGAAGAAGTCTAAATACCCCCTAGTTATTATACTGGAATTCTTATTTGATATTTTTTATTTACGTTCTCATAGTTCATTCAATTTGATGGCAAAAGGGACTTACAATGTATTACCTAAATAAGTAGTACTCCTAGAATATTTTTTCATTTCTTTAGATGATCTCTCTATTGGATAAATATATCAAACATAGTGAGAGATAGTTTGAAAGTTTGGTGTTTTTGTAGGTTTGGAGAAGAGGAAGAATAGTTTGAATCAAGAAAAAAAATCCTAGAAGTAAGTCAGTACAACTATATATTTCTTTGAATGCTAAGTGTATGTTGCAATGCTCTGATGGTAGTTTAGTAGAGCTTTAAATGAATGTAACCAAAATGGGTAATATTGATAAATGCATATTTTACATATTTAGAGTGTCA
Source organism: Papaver californicum (assembly GCA_023531435.1). Lineage (NCBI taxonomy): Eukaryota > Viridiplantae > Streptophyta > Magnoliopsida > Ranunculales > Papaveraceae > Papaver > Papaver californicum. Next base: position 2,309,091 of record JAJJMC010009453.1, on the reverse strand, counting down.
ATTTCATGCTAGTATTTGCTAGATTTCTTGTGAATTATTATATATTACATTTTTTTTTTGTAGTTTATGTCTTTTATTAGGTGAATCATCCAAAAAGGGGCTACAAAGTGTTAGAATGTGCGAGAAAATAAGTGCTACAAGTGAAGAAAGGAAAAAGACCAAGCGAAACTTGTCCAAATCCAGTATTTCTTATCATCATCTTGTAGATAACGAAGAAACGAAGCCATCGGCAAAAGAATGAAGTCATTCCGACTTTGTATGAAGAAGTTATGGGTGAAACAAGAACTCAAGCTTGTCGGTTCCCCGGAGCTGACATGATAAGGAAGGTTTTATTGAGAAGTTATAAAGGCACCAGCGTTTTTGATCAAGGGCTGCCATATTTTAAATATTAATTAGGGTTCGCTGGTAGTTGGTAGTGGCAATGATGAACTCGATTGATTAAATGGTAATGGTTTTGATGGAGCTACAGTTTGTTGATGGTAGAGTTTGATGCTGGTCTTGATGGTTGAACTCAAGTCTGTGATACCGGCAGTGCTGATGGTGATTGCTGGATACGATGGTGGTTAATGATTGATATGGATTCAATGAGGAAAATTGATGGTGGGTTTGCTGTGATTAAATGAGTTCTAGTTTGCTGACATTGAAGAGAAACTCGAGTAAAACAAATTTCTGCCATTGGAGGTAGTTGATGGGGTATGAGAATAATTTTAATGGCAGTGGGGTTGAATGCAATAAAAAGCTCGAGCCTTGATAGAGAATGAGAGTGAGAAGCTCGAGGGGATTATTGGACCCGTGGGTTTCTGCTGTGATGATAAGACTTGATCCTGTGATTGAGATGAGTTCGATGGATGGATGACGACAATGATGGTCGAAAAAGGGAAGTAATGATGATAATGAATTGATGATGGAGTTTATGATGATGTTCGAGGATTCATGACCTTAATGGCAAGAAAAATATAAATACAGGACCCGAATTGATGGTTTGATAAGGTCTTTGATAGTGATTTTATGGAAGTAGTTGATGGCAGCCAGGGTAAAAGAAGAGCTCAAAAGAGAATGAATAAGGTATGTGAGTTGCTTTTGAAGTGATGGTTGATGGCGCTGATCACAACTTCGAGATGATAAAGTTAGTGGTGCTGGAAGGTTGCTAAGATGGCCATGATGAAATAAGACTCGAGAAATGGTGGTGACAGAGTAACATCGAACAGGGCGGAGCTAATGCGACCGACCAAATCAAGAGAAAATTTTTATTTGAGATATCAGCAAGAGAAAATCTTCTATTTGGAATTTTTATTGCGTTGATAGAAGTGATTAAGGATGAGATTAGGAACTGTTTTGGTGTTTGACAAAAAAATAGAAGACCAGGGATATTAAGTTTGCGTGGAAATCAAGTTATTATATCTATAAAAAGGGAAAAACTAGGTTTAGATCGAGATACCTACCTTTTACGACCTATTCCACCTCCAACAGAGAGAGGAGCTTATCCAATCCATCTCCTACCGGTACGCCACCTCTTCAACACATCACCAACGGTGCGGTACGCCACCTCTTCAACACATCACCAACGGTTCACAGTACACCACCTGTTTGTACCTAAAAATTATTTTCAGACAAAACAATATACAGTAAAAGTACTTTTTAGGGTTGAGGATTCAAATCAAACAAAACAAATCCAAATAAGTAGGATATCTGTATTTGTTCTGCTTCGGTTATAAAGAGAGGATATGGGTTGATCTTAGGGGAGGGAAGCAAAGAAAGTTGAAGGAATTGTATGTTGTGGTAGAAAAAAATAGCCGAGCTTGTGAAAATGATTTTCTATCTCTTCTCCATATGTGGCTTGTTTCTTTTTGTTCTTAAAATTGGCTAAGAAGCCTATTTGTAATGTTTGGTACCACTCACTTTCCTTGAAAAGTAGTGGCAGTTATGGGGAGATAGAGAAGGGGAGGTTGTGGGAATAACCGCCCACTTTGTCTCTTGGAAGTTTCTGGAAACTTCTAGCCATGACTCAAGTATCGCAGCACTGCTATCAGCCTTCTCCCCTTTTAGTGCCCGTAGCTTTGTCCCCTTTTAACGCTTCGTAGGCTTGTCTCCTTTTATCGCTTCATCCAACTTATAGCTCCATGAAGTTGGTAGCTTTGGTTGACTTTATTGTTTCGGCACATTTTTGCTAGGAGTGTGGCTAGGGATTACTAAAGCCTGTACTTTGTTGTTGTTAGGGCTATAGCCTATATGCTATTATTGATATTGACTAATGCCATGACCATGTCTATGGTCTATTTAGATTTTCTCAGTCTTGTGAGATTTAGTTGTTTGGCGTTTTTGTCTAACTTTTATGCAGTGCATACATAACACTTTCAAGAGATTCAGCCTTGGAATTTTGTAATCTTAAAATTATACTTGATGCGACTTTGCAATTAAATAGTATGTATCTGTTTAGTTTTTATTTTGAATATAGTGTTTCCTTTATTCTGAATATTCGCGATTTTGCATAACCAACATGTTCTGTTTTATACAAGTAGTTTATATGGATGCACATGAAATGACAAGTTTTTTGTTGCATAAAGCTCTGAAATTCTACGGATGCATGTAAAAGGAGCTACATGGTTTCTGCAGCTATATAATGAATATATATATATATATTCTCAATTGTCTTGTGGAATGTAAAACAATATTTCATATTCATAATTCTGATCTCGGGCCAGAATATATATATACATTTCTATGTTTCTGCAGTTGAGCAGAGATAATATTATAATTTTCTTTTTTGTCAAAAACCCATCATCAACACCACCATACTAAGCCAACAAAAGTAGCAAGCTGTTTTTTTGGGTGATTTTGGTTTGATTTTTTTTTTTTTTTATGAACTTCATTATTTTGTGTAGCTAAATATTAATTGATTACGGATGATTTCTATGTTTCGGGCATGAAGCTTTATTAGTTATCAGTTTATTTGGAGTTTTAATCATTAATCGATTGTTTTCACTATAACTAGGGTTTATGATTGTTTTTTATATTGTTTGGGTGAGCAACCAAGTTATTATATTGATCATTCTAATACTAGTAGAGAGTTGAGCGATCCGTAATGTCAAGCATCTCCTACACAAGTAGAAAATGTGAGACCTTGCAGAGGGATTCCGTGGAACAATCATGTGTGAAGACAACACCAGTAAGTGAACCGAGCGTACTGATTTTAATTATCGGGATCGAACCTAAATTCACAAAACTTAAAGCGTTCAATTGAGTTACATATTGTAAGCAAACCTGAAGTTGGCTCAGTTGGATAGAATCCGATGACTAAGCGTACCTGTTATCTGGTGATATAAGGAGTTTTGAGATAGCTAATCGTACCTGCTATTCTATGGTTGGTGATGAATGAGTCTAGCGAAAGATAGATAAGTATGCTGATTCAGTTAACGTTTAGTAACGACACGAATGACTCCCTAATCATTTTTTTGTTATTTTTTAGTTAATTGATTCACAAACCTCCTTTTTAGTATTTATTCTAGTTTTGCTAATTTAAATAACATCTCAATTACACAGCTCTCTGTGAAAACGATCCTTACTACCGCTATGTTACCAGTTAATTAGTGAGAAATATATTGATTAATTTATTGCACTTACGACACACATCAAATTTTGGCGCCGCTTCCAGGGAGCAGTCGCTAATTAATTTTTTATTTGTTTTAGTTTGTTTAGTAGTTTAGAATATTTTTTCACGTTTTTCTTTAGTGTTTCTAAGATTTTTAGGTTTTAGTGGTGTTAACAACTAGTTGAAGGTGTTATCCGCTCGTCAAAAGCAGGATGTACATTCTTAAAACAGATTTTAAGTATCATTTTTGTATTTTATTTTTATTTACTTTTTTTTTAGGTTTTAGTAGATTTTTGGTTTTCTTGTGAGTCGTCATGTTTTCTTACGAAAATAATATGTACGGTGCACAAGATCAATCATATAATAATGATAATCAATATGGTTTTCAATCCCAGTCTTATGAGAACTACCGACCATACCAGGGGTCTAATCAAAACCAATCTTTTGACTAGGACCAATATCCTACAGAATCTTGTGATTATTTTTATATATACCAACAATCTTACAACGGGTATGTAAGTAAACAATTACAAGGATGGATGATGAGTTTGTAAACACGTCATAATTACATTTTAATTTATATTTATTTAATTTTTTATTTTGTACAAATTTAATAGTTTTATTTTAGTTTTGTAGAATTTGGTCTAAAAAACTCCGTAAGTTAAAACGTATAGTTTTGCAGTAAACTGCTGCAAACACATCATCACATATTGAGAAGTCAAAATTCAGTCAAGGAAATGACGGTAACAAGAATTAAACCGGTGGACCGAGCTTGGCTAAATGGAAGTGGAATTAACCGTTTATTTTGGGGCCTATGGACTTACTCGCTTTACAAAAAAGATTTGAGAAAAAGATGCTGTTGTGACTAGTGGATGCAAAACCTTGCTACAGGTGTACAAATCCACTTTACAAATTCTCACAATTCTTTTGACCGTATCTTGGTCCCATTTTCAAGGAATGTCTTCCTTACTTACCTAAACATACAAAAGCTACAGCCTTGGTAAGATGAGAATATTAGATGAATAAAATCTGCACCATTCAAAGATAGGTGTCATGTGCACTTAGTTTGTATCCTGTGTATCACACCAAATAGGAAATACAATTAATTAATTATGGAAAGTCAAAGATGGTGCATTTGCATGTGCGGTAAAAGGAAGAGCTGGTATCAGAGGGATTAGTCCTATTTGTAAGTTTCTATTGTAAATAAGGACAAATTAAATTTGGAGGATTTGAAATTAGTCAAGAAAATGACGACAACCCAATATACTTCTGAAATACTCTATCTATGGCAAGTAAGTGGAGATGGTCATCTATAAAAAGGGAGAGTGTGAATCGTTAGAGGGGAAGTTCGGAGTTGTGTCTCACGGCCACAATGAGGAGCCGATAGCCGACTGTAAAATTAGTTTTAGGATTATATCTTCTTTATTTCTTATTTTCATTTTTGTAGTTTCATGCGTAATGGATTACTAATCTTTTCGCCGGGCTATAGAATATAGAAGAAACCAATTTTATTATAGAAGAAATTCAGGTATTTTTTATAATAAATATTCTTTTGAGGTTTAATTGATTAATTAATTTTTTTCATATTAAGTTTTGTTTTTTTATTTTCTTGAATAGTATTCGACTATTAATTCTTTATAAACGAAAAAAATTATATCATTTTAGTATAATAACTGTTTCCACCGTAATATATTCCGAGACATAAGATTGGTTTCAAAACCGTCTTGAGTTATAGGATGAATATGTTTTAGAGATGAAATGGGTGTTTTACATAATTTAATTAGTGGAATCAAAAACCCTGGTTTCTTTACTTCTTTATTTATTTTTATATGTTATTAGTTTTAATTAATTTTTATAAGATAAAATTTTTATTTTGTAGCACATAATTTGTGTATTAATTAGAAATCATATTATGAATTCCTGTGGGAACAACCGTATTTGTCGTTTCTATTTAGTAGACGTCGTGTGATTGCGATTATAGGTTTTAACCTATCAATTTTTGGCGCCGCTGCCAGAGATTGAGAATTATTATTTTTGGTTATTTATAATTTTTGTGCTAATTAGTTTAGGATTTTTATTTTTTTATTTTTTCTTTCTAGATTTTATTTGGGTATTCTCTTTGTCTTTGTTGTGCAGGTAATATTTTGTAATTATTACGAAAAATTACCTACAAAAAGGTTAGTATAATCCTAATTTTATTTTTTTAAATTTCTATTTTAAGATTTTCATTTTGCAAAGAAGTAAATTAGGAAATTAAGATTTCTTCTGTATATTTTTAGTTAGATACTTATTTTATTTTTATTTAATTTATAATATAAAAAAATACGTGCACACACCATATTGCATCGTATGTTTACCGATTTTAGGAAAGCCAGTGGAAAGTAAGCTAAACCCGTGCCAATGGCCTGATGGGAGTTACCAGCTGAAATTCTACAAGCCTTAGCCTCGAACCTTTGACCAGTCTTGATTACAGGTATATTTTTCTAAGGTAACATGAGCTTACCTATTTTAGTCAACCCCGCATTTGTATGTGCACAAATAATAATAATAATAATAATAATAATAATAATAATAATAATAATAATAATAACTCATGGGTTTAGGACTAAGAAGCTCCGTTGGCTTTAATGGAGACTTCAGTGAACTCCATGAGCTATTCAAGACATAATCCAAGCTTCAGGTATGGATCAACTCACTCTCTACCTCGTTATATCTTTTAAACCCGTTTCCTCCATTGTACATATCAGTAGTCCAGTAGTTTCATTTTCTAGGTTTCTTTTGATTTGTCTTCAAGTTTGTAAATCCAGCATACACTCTCGTACACCTGGTTTTAGCTTTTGCATTTCGGTGTTTGTGTTCCATCTAGAGACACATTCACTGTATATTCCAGGTTTTTTTCATTTCCCGATTAGCTTGGGGTTATCCTTGAGTTTCTTGGTCCGTACACCTGGTTTTTGCTTTGAAATTTTGGTGATTGTGTTTCCTTCAGTGACACACTCACATTTCACGTCCATTCCATTTCACAAATTGCTTAGCTCTAGGCCTGCCTTGTGGATTCCAGTTTGTACATTCATTCTAGGGGTCCTGTATTTTATGGCTGTGTCCCCTCTAGTATTACTTTTCAGACCATTTCAGCATATTTGCTCTTCAAGCTTAGCTTTCCTCTTAGCATCTGCTTCTGGTGTATGTGATTCTCCCTGAGACACATCCACAGTTTAGCTCAATTTCATTTTACTCCTTGATTAACTTCAGGTCTCTCCTGTGGCTGTCTGTGTGTTCATCTGTTTTTGGTTCCTGATGTGAGCTTTCTGTGTCCATTCCAGAGACACATTTAAGTCTTAGCATCTGCTGTCTGCGTATGTGATTATCCCTAAGACACACCCATAGTTTGGCTCAATTCAGTTTACTTCTCGGTTAGCTACATGTCTCTCCTGTGGTTGTCTGTCTGTTCATCTGTTTAGGTTCCTGCAGTGAGGTCTCCGTGTCCATTCCAGAGACATATTTTAGGGACATATCAGTTTATTTTCTCTTAAAGAACAGCTCCTGGTCACTCCCAGCTACTATGCCAACCACCAGATCAGCTTGTGGCTTAACAGGCAGTGAAGAATTGGG